>NJDD01003094.1:31260-87292 GCA_002245505.1 Calephelis nemesis
TATTAAATCCGCCCCTGGTGTTTGTTAGAGTCTGTGACAGGTCGCTTGAATTAGCTAGTAAAGCTAGTACACAGGGGTTTCGAAGATTTGGTTGGCCTTATTTTATCTCGGTCTATAGATGTCGCGTATTTCTTGCCTACAGCAAATACATCTGTTTGCTTGTGCCCCCATATACAAGGTCGTTGACCGTTAATATAAATTTAAATATTTTAAACTCAGCGATAATGCAAAGAATCGATTTAAATGTCGTGTCCTGTTAGTAACATAAAGTAGTCTTTTCCTAGGTTTCCCAGGGATTTCAACATCCAGCCTTGATGATAGTGGGACCACACGGTGTTTCAAATAAAAAAAGGGTTTTCTCCTCCCATTTTTAAAAGTCGATTGTTGGCAATCATGAATGTATCGAGTGTATTACTTTTCATATTAAATTATATCATGTTGTCTTAGTTGTACATCGGATTGTATTTATTAATCAAGTATTTATTTTAGCTATTATTTAAACCATTTGTTTTTGTCATAAAGTAATTGCCGGTACTGATATTGTTAATTTAATTATCTGAATATCCGCTTGAATGTCATGTTGACCGCTAAAAGAAGTATTGATGTCGACTAAAAAACTTTATAAATAGTTTCGTTGTAGCAAGATGGCCACAGTCGTCGTACAATTTTGAATCAGTAAATATATTTGAAGATATAAGCAAGATTTGTTTTATTGGAAGACCTCAACACGATTAGTGACTTATTGTTGAGTTGTTCGCGTACTGGGTAAGGTAATTTAAATTATTTGTAACAGTAGGAGAGTCTTTATTACCTCTCTGTTTTATAGATATCATACAATCGAAAAAAAACTAGATGAGTATTTACGTCTGAAGATTTTAAGAATCTTTTTTTGAACTTTTTGATTGGTACCGCATTATTGAAAACCGTAGGTAGGTACTTGTCCAATAAATTTTAATTGGATTTTTACGATGCAAAAGATAAAAAGTTCTTAGCCAAGTTTCGTTAAAATCGGTGATATATAGAAAACTGTTTAGCTCTCCCGTAATAAAATATTGAGATACCAGGAATAGGGAGGTTTAATTTATTGCTATGTTAAAGTTCATTATAATTATTTTGGTCATTTTCGCTTATAAAAACATAGACATAATTCATTTAGAACCCTCACCATGAGTTGGTATAGATTACGGTCAGTAAGTTACATGTCGAAATCTATAGACATTTTTGGTCTAAAAACGTGTTTCCCTTAGTTACCAATAGAGGCGCAGTTCAAAGTTATCAAACAAATAATTTACAGAGACGGTAGCGAGTATAGTAAACTTGAAAATCCCTAAACTCATGTTAAGGGGCCCAGTAGAGGGGATTATAATCGCTAATTGCCATAGTATGAGACTAAACAGCATGTTTAAGAGTAGCTCGGATAAGAGTTCGAATACAACATGTTTGACGTAATAAAGTGTAAGTTTTTTTAATAGATATCTCTACATTCATTATTTCTAGAGATTTCCGAACCAATGGTAAAATTTTATTAATTAATTTATCTTCTTATTTAGCTTTTAATATTAATATATTTACATGAATGAACAAAGGATTTTAAATTTAAAACAAGTTTTGGTAACGCGTCAAAAGTTAAAACAGAAACTTTTTAATTCGAAAGTTTAATCTTTTCACCACTGATATGTGTAAAAAAGTGGTGTAAATAGGTCAGTTCCATAGACTCAAGTAAACAATGTTATGTCAGGGTGCCCTGAATAAGGAAAACACCAGCTGCACTGCGACCGAGTGCCAACATAAATAAAAATTGACGTTATTCATATGAAGTATAGCTGAATTTTCATCTATAATTATTTCAGCTATACTTCTTAATTTCGTCAAGCAGTCCTGATTCTTATAAAACATTGGATTTAGATTCTATAGAGCTTCTACTTATCGTCTGTGGTCTACAGCCCGGCGTTGGGATTGGCTTCTGTAGGTTCTGGGTTCGATTCCAGAGTCGGGCAGCAATAAGACACAGAAAATTGTATTTTAAATTTTCTATAAAAGTAACGTTAACAGGATTGGAAGTGCCCATTCGAGACACCAAAGGTGGTAATGGTGCGTTGTCAACCTGAAGCCGGGATGTTAGGCCTCGACCAAACGTAAGTTTACCGGCTACCTTGCTCTCCGAACTGGAATACGCCAAAGCACTGACATTATGGCGGCAGGAATAGGCAAAGCGGTGGTACCAATCCGGGTGAGTCGCTGCGAAACTCTACCACCTAGTCAGATGTCACGGTGTTAGTGACGGCAAACCTATCCTCGCCTTTCACGAGCTGCCTGGCAGGAAGGCAGATGGTCTATTCTGCAAAGGAGCCCGGACCAACATGGAGAGAACTATGTTTGTATTATAATTACTATATATTATATATATGTATTACTTTACGTATTGATAATGCGGCGAAAGATGTTCACATGGATGTTATATAATATTCATTCCTAACTATTAACTCTAAATGAACGTGTAAGCAGATGGTGTAAATGGGTCAGTTCCATAGAAAGATGTAAACGAAGTCACGTCAGCTGTCCTAAATACGGTGGGCGGGCGCTGCGTAGCGGCCGCGGACAGACACATATAATTTGACATTGCGTAGGCTTGCTTCGTATTGTAGTTCAAGTGTCGCTTTTAGAATGGGAAGATCTCTGTCACCTCAATGAGTCATACAATATCAAAAACTGGAATGTTTAATGAGCTGCTAGTTTAATTGAGAGGTATGCGTCCAAACGATTTCTCTAATTTACAGGATTAAAATATCCAGTCTATTCGACTTGTTTTTACATTAAAGTAAAAGGAGAAAAACTAAAAATATGCGATTACTTCAAAAAGAAATAACTGCGTATAGGCAAACTGATACGTAACCGTAACTTTGTTAAGTTTTCACGTTTTTTAAGTAATCGCATTTTTTATCTTTCAGGTTTTCCGTAAAATATTAAACTAATTTGACAGATTACACAGTGGAAGTTATCGTTTGCAAAACATACGCTTAGGATATAATTTAGGGAATAGAGAGTAGAGAGAGAGTACTTGACGCCCATATCTCCGAAGAGGTAGGCAGAGGCACAACCAGGGCACCCACGACTATCCGAAGACACTAAGTCCCATAATGTGATAGGTGGCAAGCCTATCGCCAACCGGGCACATATTATCCAATCCCGAGCAACATCATTTTGTTGCCCGACCCTTGATTCGAATCCGGGCCCTCATGCAGTACAATCGCATAAAAAATTTAAATCTGGCTGCAATAAACGAAAGTTTAATATTATTTATTCAAGTCCGAACGCCATATCTCTGTGGAGACCAAGCGATATTCTGTCAGTAAAAACAGGAACGAGGCTGATGTCTCTACATTAGTTTGTATTGACTTTTCTATTTTAGATTCATCGTGATGAATCGTTAATTGTGTCTCTCGGGATTGTTTTAACACACGGCTTTTGTTATGCTCATTACAATGGCGACATTGCGTAAGATTATTAAGGTCTTTTTGACGAAGAGAAGGTGAAAGAGTATGAAGGCATATGAATCTAATAATTTGTTATCAATAAAGCTTTTTATTTTTTATTTATTAATAAGCGATCATTACAGACCACTTCACCGGAGGTATCAGGTATGCGTTGTCTGCCTCTTTACGTGAGGTTACGGGGATCAATTTAAGAATTACTCAGAGCTTCCATCATGCGGTAAAATATACATAGAGAACCAATATTTCTATATTATGAAAAGGGTCAGCCGATTAAAAGTGCCTGGTTATCAATAATACATACAAGATACTCTGCTTAAGAGTGGAGTTGCTGCTGCTGAGGGCCCTTTCAAAATGTACATGATTTTTCACGTGTTAATACAGCGAACGAGCACACAACTCTACTATTTGTAAGAGACAACAGTGGCCTATTTACACCAAAGCTTGTAATATTATTTTCTAAGCTGGCCTTTGTAGTTGGTAACTACACTGGCCAGCAATAAAAAATAAATAAGTTCCTTGTCTATATTATAAATTTTTGAAAAGTAGAACTAGAATTCATGTTTGATTACGGATGAACAGTCTGCTACATGTTCTGACACGGTCTACATTGGTCTACATCTAGTAATCTCAGCCTACTTTTCTTATTCCTAACATTCTTCCTAATATTATATAAGTCGACGAGCAGACTGTCTTTCGACTTAGATTTAGGTTCTAAATTTTAAAAATTTTATAATAGAGAACATTTTTATTTTTTATTGCTGGCCAGTGTAGTTACCAACTACAAAGGCCAGCTTAGAAAATAATATTACAAGCTATTACAGGTACCTAATATTTAATAATACCAAATTTGCGCACAAGTAATTCCCTTTCCATGTTGATATTCAACACTTGAAAAAAAAGATCAACAACCTATAGGCACATTACAGTCAAGTAATTAGCATATTTATATATTTTGTTACTACTGTATTGATCTCTATATCGCCTCTGTGATCTAGCGGTCCAGGTCCGGGTTGAGGTTCTGTCATCCGTTTTATCCTGGTAGGATAATACTTAAGAATTATTAGTCATAGGTGCAGATTAATGTTTTTACACCTGCAGTACAGGATGTTCCTATGATTAACATTCATTTTCTATAGACAACCGTGACATTGGCGGACGGCGCAACAATTGCAAGGTCGTGTTTTTTATCTATTACAATAATCTGCTCCATTTATAAATGGTCATACATATCTATCAGCATTTGAGTTTCAATAAACCCCTTAAAAGTTTTCGTATAGAGTTTAAAAATAAGTGTGAAATGTTTTATAGTCATAATGGAAGACAAGGAGCAGATTTTTTGTATGATATTGGAAGGCAAACAAGCAAACGGATTTCCTGATGGTAAGAAATTCCAACAGCCTGATGATGATGTTAGCTTATTATGCTTTTTAATTACAGGAAGATAAGTTTTAGCACATGTGACCATGAAGCCAATAAAAAAACAGTCAATCTGTTAATGTACTAGTAGCTCGACACAAATTGCTTAATTGGTGGAATTTACAGCTCTAGTGATATCAGAGTTTCCAGGACTTACAGTGTATGTGTCTAAACTTGTTTCAAATTTCTTTAACTGCTGGAAATGAATAAAGTATGCAAAGTTGACTAGGTGGTAGAGTTTTGCAGCAACTCACCCGGATTGGTACCACCGCCTTACCTATCCTTGCCGCCATAACGTCATGACCTGTTCCGGTACGGAGGGTAAGGTAGCCGGTTAACTTACTTTTGCTCGAGGCCTAACATCTCGGTCTCTGGTTGGCAACGCACCATTACCCCTTTGGTGTCTCTAGGCGGCGGGAATTTCTTACCATCAGGAAATCCGTCTGCTTGTTTGCCTTCCAATGTTATAAAAAAAAAGTTGATGTCTACATTTACATGTAAGAAATATTTTAAAATGATTTCCTCAAATTGTATTTTTACAGGACAACACAGTCACATTGATAACCCTTGGGACTTATAAGAAGTGTAATCCGTGCGCTTATTTTATTTTTTGTGCCTCTGTTAAAAAAAAAAAAACTAATAATCTGGGCGTTGTTGTACCTACTATAAAGAATCTACACTTCAATCGTGAATAATTTATTCAATATTAAATCTACAAAACATGTTTATCGAATGACTGCTTTTTTCGAAGATTTTTTTTTTATGACATAGGAAGGCAAACAAGCAGACGGATTTCCTGATGGTAAGAAATTCCCGTCGCCTAGAGACACCGAAGCTGGTAATGGTGCGTTGCCAACCAGAGGCCGGGATGTTAGGCCTCGAGCAAAAGTAAGTTTACCGGCTACCTTACCCTCCGAACCGGAACACGTCATGACGTTATGACGGCAGGAATAGGTAAGGCGGTGGTACCAATCCGGGTGAGTCGCTGCGAAACTCTACCACCTAGTCAGATATCACGGTGTTAGTGACGGCAAGCCTATGCTCGCCTTTTACGAGCTGCCTGGCACAGGAAGGCAGATGGTCTATTCTACAAAGGAGCCCGGACCAACACGGGGGTCTTCGGAGCCTAGCGAAGAATCGGTGATCGGTGTGCGTCTGACATTACATCCTCATTACATACACCTGACAACCAGACGGTAATCTTTTTCTTAATGTGCACTTTTATAGCAAAATGAGCAGGACATACATTTTTTTTTTGTTTTTTTTGATCGCAAGAATACTTAAAAATCATTTCTTTATGGTAGGTAAATCTTCAAAATTTATTTGTTTTGAAATAACTTTAAAGTAAGAACTAAGTAGGTTTATGTCTAAGTTTTAGAAAACTTTATCGTCAATAAAAAAATTAGGAATTCACTTACGTGAGAATAACAAAAAATATACTTCAAATTAAATAAGTTCTAATCTAATTAAGTATAGAAATAATAATGATCCACGAAGTGAAACAGTACAAGCGTATTCATATACGTATAAAATAAAATCGAATTACTGTGAAATCAATATTTTAAATGTAAGGTATTTAAAAATGAACCCCATTTCGCGTGTTCATCGCACGACGCCAGATCGCATTGATTCTTATGATAATTATTTTTGTTAAATTATTTATTGTCCGGAGAAGGTTCTTACGAAGAAAAAAGTGAAAAAAGTAGCAAATGACAATGGGAAAAACAATAGTTTAAATCCATACAAACAGTTAGTAGCTGTTAATGTATAGCGATACAAGGTTCGCTGGTAGGCTAGTCGATATGTGTAAAATGAATCGCCTTCTGGTCATCGCACCATGCCTGTACGGATGGACCAGTTATGCGGATTTTTGAAGTGAAACTTCTTTATCGGGGTTGGGAAAAAATTTAGTGGAACATTTTTTCGTTACGCGTCACATTTTTCCGTTACGCGCCATCTTTGTTCTTATCCCTACCACGCGTGATTCGAAGTATACTTTCTTCAGCGGAGTAGGGATTGGCAATAAACTTTATTTAACCAATTTCTGTAAAGTTGCATATAGTAAATTATTTTTTGAAAAATAACGTCATAAAGAAGTTTCACTTCTTCACTTCTTACGAGTGTACGCCAGTACACGCACACTTTTTTTGTGTTAGTTATTGTCAAGAGAAGGTTCTTACAAATAGAAAAACCGGAAATACTGCAGTAAAAATGGAGGAAACAAAACTTTAACACAGATACGAAGTTTGCCGGGTCAACTAGTGACCTGTAAATATTCAGATTTTTTTATTTCATCGCGTTATATTTTAGCAGCATAACTCAAAATTGAGATTATTAGTTAGATCAATATCCGTCAAATGATGAAACCTTAGTTAGGCTTTCCTGTGATGTAACACTAAAACAGACAAAACTTAAAAGAAGCAAATGATTTTGACTAAAAAGCGAAACAGTTTTTTTGAGATATGTATCTACCTTACACATTAATATTACTTCGTAATAAGTTTCAAACTAGTTTATTAATAAATAAGAACTTGATCGGAAACACGTGACGGAAGTAGTAGGTGAATAGGGCCACTGGAGTAGGTCACTTATCGACCGCTGGCCAATCCTTTTATTATGATGGCGAAGAGTTGTCAACTAATCAGGTTTCATGGGTAGGAAAATAATAAATTTTATGCTATTTATAGGCCGGAAAGCCAAAATATCTTAGGATTAAACTGACAGAACCACCCAGTATACAATTTTTCCATTGCTAATACGAACGATTGATTTATTAATGAACGCGAGAAGTTTTAAATAATACGTTGACATCTCACAAGAATTGTTAAGGTCCCATACTTAGTCAGCCAGAAGAGCCAATCGTCGTACTCCCCCGTACCATAATTACTATGAATTATTGCGCTCTAAAGTAAATGTCTTAAGCGACACATCACTATTTTTGACACTATAAAAGTAATTTGAAAAAAGTATAAAAACTGAAACACTTATCTTTTAGGTATAGTACTTATCTATGTTTGTGTTAAATCTAGTATCGATATTTTCATAATTGAAGTAGACATTTGGTTTTTGCTTTTAAAAAAGGGTTAACTTTTTGACTTTTTTCTATCGAGTATAGTGAAATGAATCGTGTTTTGGAAAAACTAGTCTTATAAAGCATATTAATGTTAATCTTGTGTATTTTTGTCACCAAGATCCATGATTGCTTTGTATGAGAAAAACATTATATTGCTGACCTATTTTAGCATACATGGACCCTAAAGAAATGACAATTACCGTGTTACAGATTTGAGAAGAAATGAAAGAGTGTATGTAATTAAATGATCATCATGTAAAGGAATAAAATGTTAATTTATGTTATCAAAATAGCGTTTAATTTTTTCCGAGATACATTGCGACAAGCATACGTCTCTCTTGATAATAAAAGAGGATATTCCTTTATTTGAATAGCTCATGTGTTGCTAACCTCTCGGTTTTCTCAACTTTACTGGACTTTGAGAATAGCCAAGCCTGTAGGAACCACAGTTGTAATAGGTAGGTACACTGCAGTACAATTAGTAACAGTGCAATTAATAAGCTTTACAGTTTGCTTTATTCGAACTCGCGAACATTTCTTATTATGGAGTCTGAACACATCCCGAAGGCAGGGTAATAAGTAGTCTAGATCACAGGTAAATAAACATGTGACCTAAAGGCTTTCTTTGCTACCCGAGGTATTATGCTATTTCTCTGCTCAATGGAAACGGAAAGTGGCAATTTTGGTTAGCGCAGTGGGATGAAAGTTGTCACTTTCCGTCCGGAGAAGTAAAAAAAATTGTAAAAAAAAAGTTGGATTCCATGTGTATGTTTACTTTAGATGCCACGTCAAACTTACAAAAAAAAGAATACAAATCTTGAGGGCGACCAGTAACGTCTCCAAACAACTATCCTGACTGGGTCATCGATGCATGAGCTATAGTGCTGAGCGGATGTGTCATGTGAACTAAAATAAATTTTAAAAACAAAATTTAAAAAATGGGATGGTGGTGAAATGGAAAACGCAAAACAGACTAACATATTTAAATTGTAGGCGAAGACAAAAACCTAGTTTTAAATAAGGAAAAACATAACAGGCAACAAATAACTACATTACTTTTGTGACGTCCTAAAAACGGTAATCAACATAACTTGACCTGGTCATCGATCCAGGTGTCAGGAAGTACCCTTTCACTGTCTAATGGGTATATAATATGGGGTTGTGAGTTATTTCTTCTTGAATATTTTATTACTCTATCAATCAAATAACACGCATTTCTTTTTAAATCCGTACTGAACTATTATTTCCATATGTATACTTTACTCTGTGAGATAATCTGTACATATAATAAAACGTTGGAAGAGTGCATTGTGAACATTAAAGATATATAAATAAAAAAATAAAAACATAGGTCCTTTCATATGAGATTAGAGTTTTGTCAAATACTTTTTAATATAGGTAAAGTTATTTACTAAAAGCATGTACCATTGTTATCTATGTACTTTTACTGGGTAGTTCAATGATCTCTTTACTAAAAAAAACTATTCGGGCGGGATTCATTACCTTTTTTTACTTTTCCTTTGATGGCAGTTTTGCCTGTCGTCTTTCGACTAGATAATCAAATGTCAAATTTCAAATTTGCTTAATTTATTACTAAGCTCAGTAAAACTGCAAAAACCGACCGATAAAATAGTTTGTTTCATTAGGTGTGGTACTTTTCATAATTAGTATTTTTTCGAATGATATAGAATTATTTCGAAATGTTGGCACGTTAATTTTATCCACATCCTACTACTAGTTTTTGGGTTATGCTTAAAAATATTTAAATATTCTTTTATGTTTACGATGAGGTCGTCGTAACGGGCGGAATCCATCTCGGAATAATAACTTATTTTACTTAAAAAAATAATCTTCAAAATCGGTTTATTATTGACCGAGTAATCGCGTTACAAACATACAAAAAAGCAACAATAAACATTCAGTGGAATTGAATACCTCCTTAATTTTTAGATTCGGTTAAGCACTGTAGACTTTTCCAACGATTCTGTGACAAAAAAAAATGAAAAGGCAATGTTTTTCAGGACTTTGTCTAAAAATATCCAATTTTTTACAAGATCTGTTTGTAGGAAACCTACTCGTATTACAAAGAATGTACAAAAATAAATAACGAACCATCGCCTTCTGTTTGCCAATGCCATGCTCATTTTGTATTCCCCATACAGCATTTAAATTATAAACGACTCGTTACAGGAAGTAGCTCTATTAATCTGTTAGCACGTTTCTTAAACATAGTAAACCTTTATTTTGAATGAGTCATCGTTGGAACTGAATCGTCATTAACCTTATTTTGGTGTTTTGAATGACCACTGCAAGAAAATAAACATATATAGTTACAGCTTTCAATGTTGGCACGTGGTGCAATTCCAATTAACAATTTGAATACCTATATATTAACACGTGATGCCAAAAGTTTGGACCCCTTTTTACGAAAATTGCGCGGACGCAAGAGCAAAAAAATTGGCACACTTATAGTTTATGTGTAGGAAAAGTGCGGAACGCTAATATTTTTCAAAAATAATGCTAATAAAGTACATTAAATCAGTAAATAAAACATTATCCACACTATATTCATTTGACACACACAAACAAATGTTTTGAAGATAATGATAGATAATAATCACAGATGGCGCACTAAAAAGTTTGGAAACAAAGTAGTTGGTCTTGAGAAATGAAGACGGCGTTCTTATCAACAAAATATAAAAATGTATTTTGGTCGAATTTCGACCAATGGGCGACTACTAGTAATATTAAATTTGTTTGTGCACCTTCACAGTATTTTAAAGCAGTTTAAAAACGTAAAAATCACCATGAAAGGTGTAGAACTGACTTTTATTAATTAATAATCATAAATCTTGATTGCAATAAAATATGTTTACTAAGGATAATGTATACATTTCTTTATGTTTATAAAGTAAAGTTTATAACTGTAGCTCTCTTGTTTACCAACTTCGCTCTTATTTATTACATTTAAACTTGTAAGTAGCAGTTCAACCCAATTGAAAAAGTTTGTATCAAAAAAAAATTATTAAAATGACCCAATAATAATGTTACCTAGCATTACTAAATCGACAGGCTAATCAAAATTAGGTATGTAGTAGTGTACGTAGCAATACGTAGAGCCGCTCCCAACTTATATAAAAATAAATATCAAAATTTATTAATTAAACTTACGTGACATAGGGATATTATTTAAAATGACAACTAGCCTATATCACATGGAAAAGCTCGGAGAGATAGTTGTTGACCATTAAACAAAATGTAGAGTTACTCCCTAATTCATACAAAAATTGATGATAGGTCACGTACACAAGATTGCGTCATATAGTGATAAATATTTATAAAAAGTGACCACCAGGCCGAACATTCTAGTCTGTTTAAAAGCTTTTAAGAATTGATGGTTCGATCGCGTGACTTAATTATAGCTCCTGCAAGTGCTGGAATGAGCTCTAGCTTTGAGGATCCTTTGTTTATATAAATCATGTGATAAAATTTACAAATGGGTCATGACACTTACACGCGTTTATTGTTTTACTGTGAGATGTTCAGACAGTAATATTTACACATCAGCAAAAACTAAAAGTTTTTTTCACTTTTAACATTATTATGTTTTGCACGAATCGATTTCTCTTAAATGAACAAATTATATCTTGTAATAAAAACGATAAACTAACTAATACTATCTCAGCAGTATTAGGATTAGAGCATTAGATACAATTATACTAACTACTAAAAGTAATAAACAGTAAGTAGGTAAACAGTTGGTTTATTCTTGACATTGTGGCCGGTATCAACGCAAAGTAAGAGAAAGGACTTAATAAAGAGATCGACTAATAAAAAACGATACAGAAAATAAAATACAGTGAAGTGAAAACAAAGTCGCTTCCTTTGTCACTATGTCCCTTTGTATGCATAAATATTTAAAACTACGGAACGGATTTTGATGCGATTTATTTTAATATATAAAGTGATTGAAGAGAGGTTTGTATGTATATTCAATACCCGTGCGAAGCCGGGGCGGGCTGGTAGTAGACTATAAGTGTCAAAAGTGTATCAGTATTCTTCAGTATTTCCTATTTAACAATTACAAATAGGGCAGTAGAAGAGGTGGAGTATGATCTGCCTAAGGTGTCTGGCGGCTACCGCGAGATGCTGTGTCGAAGGCGGGTAATGTTTGTAATGTTTCCATTAGATAACCGATGTTAAGGGCTACTTTTTTGCAATTTGTAAGGGTTCCAAAGACAAGGATTAATAATTGAAGGATGCCCCTTGCATTGAAAACTATAGCATCACCGATGGCATACACAGTAAAATTTTAGAAGATGTGCGCCCAGCGAGTTCTTTATGTTGATATTTGGCTATTGTTGGTGGCATTGTTAGACACCAATGTTTTTTTGTTCTTGGGTTTTAGACATCTTGGACAAATATAAAATATAAAAATATGTTAGATAGCTCTGTGCAATCAAACCTAATATTGCATATGATTAGAAAGCTGGCAAATAGAAAAATACTCCCCGTGACGCAAAAATGAGTGTGTAACGTCAAACATTCCCATAAAACTTGATGAATGGGTTTCAATGTATGACTCAGACCATGAAGCAGGTGTTATGGGTTCGATAGGTACCCCTGTTACGAACATGTGTTGTAAGCATTAAGCAAGATATAATAGTTTTCTCCCACAATACAATTATGTATCATTTATAGAAGATTAAGGCGTAGGAGGACTTGTAAACCGACAACGTAAAGTATTGTTGTAATAGATACCTATAGGCGATTAGGTACTTTCTCTTAGCAATATGATCATCATTACTAGGTGATAGAGTTTCGCAGCAACTCGCCCGGATTGGTACCACCAACTTACCTATTCCTGCCGCCAAAACATCAGAGCTTGCAGTTAATATGTTCCAGTTCGGAAGCTAAGGTAGCCGGTAAACTGAGTTGTCTAGCATCTCTGTCTCAGTCAGTGTCTCTAAAAAATCCGTCTGCTTTTCAATATCATAAAAAATCCTACCAAACCAAAACCAAAAAACGACGGGTTACACTACGGGAGTGCCGCGGCCGGTAGAAATGAAATCTTGAATATTGACGTTGTGCATTTTTGATATTTTGGAATGATTAGGGAATAATTTGTACGAATTGCTTTAATTATCAGTATGAAAGTAGTATTATTTATGTGGTAGAATACGATATTCATTTATTGCGCTATCGTACACAAACATAACAACACGCGTTTCGCGTAAGCGCCCTGCGCGCTAAACGAATCAGCAGGCGCAAGCATACATTTTCGCCGCGCCGTAGAAGGGGGATACTTTCTCTTATACGCCGCGCCAGCTGTTTACTCTCCATCCGTCTCGCTAATTTTCGATCAGGTCGCGTGTCCTGACGCGAGTTTAGGAGTTTTTACCCATTCCAAAATAAAAGTACCCACTTCAAAAATTCCTAATAAAGTTGCGATTGCGGAATCTCTGATTTTGTCCGCACTACGCAGATACATATTGTATTGACTTAACTAATGAGCAAATTAATAAACTTGAGCGTCTTCAAAACTTCTGTATTAGGTTTATATTTGGCCTGCACAAATATGATCTCATTTTTGGGTACTGCTTAAGACTCAAGTGGCTGCTATTCTGACTTCGCCGGAATCTCCATATTATATGTCTACTGTACTATATCTTGCAAAGAATTCCATTTTTCCGAAGTTATCATTTATAGTACTTAATCGACGGGTAAATTCTCTAGACTATAGATATTTTTCTTTTACGTGTCTTTGAAACTCATTGCAAGCTCAAATTGAAAAAGCTGAAGCTCAGATCATAAAAGAGTTTATTAAAAAGTTATTATTCAAATTCTCAACAAATCAGTATAACCTAATTCTTAACTTCGTGACATAATTATTCTTATTTTTTTGTTTCTTTTCACATTATGCGTTCAGATTATTACGGTAATTGATGAATCCAAGATTAGAAAATGGTCAAATTACCTATATTATATTGCTGTTAAAAAATCGGGTAAGTGATAGAAATGTAAAGATTTCGGATTGTGGGTGTATTTTTTAAGCCGAAACACAAAAAAATCTAAAGTTTGGAATATGTACCTATTATTAAAGAGTCTGCAATAGCTCAACAACAGGGAATAGGAACCAGTATAAAACGCATTAAAATGTAGTCAGAATAAGGTCATCAAATACCCGTTATTGCTCAGAGGCGCCTGCGTCATCCTTAACAAGGTCCTCGTAACTTGTAAAAATATGAAGTCATCAGGTGAGGGAGCGTCATCAAGGGCATGTTATGGTAACAATACCGTAGGTATAGCCAACACGCAGATGTTTGCAATGTTTTGAAACCATCATTGAATTTAACACTAGCTTTCCCGGCCAACTTCGTACTATCTATTCAGTTTGTATGGGGAAAACAAAGTATAGTTTTTCCCATTTTCTTTGCAACTTTCCCGGTTTTTCTCACCATGAGAACTTTCTTTCGACAATAATTAACACAACAAAAAAAGGATTAGCCGAATCGGCAAAGTCATTCGGAAGTTATGGGCTTATCAACACATTTAGCAATTCATTTTTAAATTATACTAGCTGTCCCGGCGAACTTCGTATCACCCGTTCAGTATGGAAAATATTGAAGTAATATTTTTTCTATTTTCCCTGAAACTTTCCTGGTATTTCTTTTCATAAAAGCCTTCTCCTGGTAATAATAAATACAATAAAAAAGAATTAGCCAAATCGGTCCCGTCGTTCGGAAGTTATGCGATTCGTTTTTATATATAAGATTATGGTTGACATGTAGTTCAGATTAGTCGAGCCCTGCAACTGTTATCGTGTTCTCTCATAATTATTACGGTTCTCGCTATGGACTGTCTGACCAAATTAACACCAACAACGTTTTAGTGTTTTTTTGTAAATGACTAATATGTTACTAACCGCGAGGTTTTTTCAACTTCACCGGACTATACCGTTTTAGAGCTGTGTTTCTTTAATTCAACCATAAACAAATAGTCAAATAAGAGGCCATCATCAGTTCCTCTTACAAGAACCGCCGCAATCGTATTTCGCTGTTGTCAAATTTTGGTTTTAAGGGTAGGGTAGCCGGTGTGCAAACAAATAAATAAATATTTCTGGACAAGCTACACAAATTGAATCTAACCCCAAAATAGGCAAATTACATGCTTGTGTTATGGGTGTAAGTCAACGAATTACATAAAAATACTTAAATAGATACATTGTATTATTGCAGTAGAGACAATGGGAACAATATGCCATGAAGCTAAGTGCTTCATCTACGAATTAGGGCACAGACTCCGAGATAACGGGCATGACACCCGCTCCGGCTCATTCTTGGTGCAAAGACTCGCGCTGGCCATCCAACGTGGTAATGCCGCTAGTGTCATGGGTACTTTTGCACCAGGAATGCTTCGAGGTGGTTTATTTGAATAATTATTTGTTAGATATATGGTATTTTTAAGGTAGGTTTGAATAACAATTACATATTTTATAAAATTACTTAAAAGTCATAAAAAAAAAATAGATACAAGAATATACCTATTTATTAAACATCCAGACCCGGAAACGCAGACTTCTAAATGTTCATCACACAAATGGCTGCGAACAGGTGCCTCGTGGTTGATCGGTGTAGTAACGCGTGTACGCTAGCCACTCGACCAACGAGGCAGTCAAGAGATATAAAATTTTAGTTGGTAACGCATCATCAGCACATTTAGGAGTTTATTGAAGTTTACTAAAGCCGCTAAAACTATACACCCTAATGTTTTGTGTGACTTCATGGGTATTAAACGCAGTAAAGCCTATAGGCGCCGTCAAAAGAGGCCTACTACTG
This sequence comes from Calephelis nemesis, assembly GCA_002245505.1. Classification (NCBI taxonomy): domain Eukaryota; kingdom Metazoa; phylum Arthropoda; class Insecta; order Lepidoptera; family Riodinidae; genus Calephelis; species Calephelis nemesis. The sequence continues at coordinate 47,082 of NJDD01003094.1, forward strand.
GTTAGATAACGAGGAACAATGCATGCGTGAAAATAGACACACTATCAGGTATGTCGATTACCATGTGAAGTGGAAAAGTAGAAGAGCAGACATTGGATACCCTTGCTTAACGTTAGGAAAGTTATTAACGCTAAGATGACGATGGCTGAATCTTAATCCACAAAGATTCCGTTGCTAGCTTCGTATATTTACGTTGCTTGTGTGTACCCAACTTAAAGTGTGGAAAAGTAAAAAGCAGACATTGGGATTTGGGTTCCCTTGCTTAACGTTAGGAAAGTTTATTAGCCCGAAGATGATGATGGTTGAACTTAATCCACAAACTCGTATATTTACGTTGCGTACACACATGACTATGTGTTTCGCGCGTATCGTTGCTCATATGCATGATCCTTTACTACTTCATAATTCAATACGATTGACGGATTGATTCAATACTCCAATGGCTCAACTGTTTTGAGATATATTATGAAATAAAAATTTAAACATGACTAAATAAATAAAACAAGTGGTCGACCATTGGTCGAAATTCGACCATAATAAATTTTAATACATTGTTGTTAAGAACGCATCTTCGTTTCTCAAGACCAATTATTACTTTATTTACAAACTGTATGGTGCACCGTCTGTGATCTTTTATCGTTATCATCAATATATTTGTTTGTGTGTGTCAAAGGCCTGGTACTGTGGGTAACGTTTTACTTATTGATGTAATGTACTTAATAAGCATTATTATTGAAAAATATTAGCGTTTTGCACTTCTCCTACACATAAACTATAAGTGTGTCAAATGTTATGATCCTGCGTCAGCGCAATTTTCGTAAAAAGGGGTCCAAAGTTTTGGCATCACGTATTAATATATACCTAGATTAGGCGCTATCATTTGATGTATAAGGTATGAAAATAGTTTGTAATCCCTACAGTATGCTTTTTAAATTGATGTATCTCTGAAGATTATATTATAAAGATATATCATGGCAGTGATATTGGAGTCAGTTTTTTTATTTTAGTAATGCACGCTTTTGTTTACTTTTTACGATTTTTCAATCTCTTCAGTTAAACCATACATTAACCATGGGATTCACCTCATCTCGGTTTAGAGGAAAATCAAAAATTTTTCGTCACAAAATGTACCTACGTCATAAATGTAAAACTGTATCACTTCCTTCTAGGAATTCAATTGTTTAAACCAGTATTATAATGTGTTTCGTGCGGAAAACATCTTAAAAAATTTTGTTCTTCCAAGATTTCCTTTGGTTTAAGTATTAATTGTGATTCGTAAAACAATCATATTGATTTTTATATCTTAATAAACTTATTTCGAAAGTTATTAACGGACGTTTATATTGATTGTGTAATATAAGAATGGTGTAAGTCTTTTGTATCTTAATAGCTTTTACCTTTTTTGTATGTGTATAGATATGTATGTGTTTTATATTTATTCGTATGTATATGTATGTTATTTTTTCCAATCGCCTTAGTGGTCTAGCGGTCTGGCGTGGCATTTGACTTCTTGAGGTCCCGGGTTCAATTCCTGGGTCGGGCAACAAAAGAAAAGAAAATTATTATTATTTACTTTTTCCGTTAAAAAATACTGTTGCCCGGGATCAGACATGTGCTCTGCCTCTGCCGAACTCTTTAGGGATATGGGCGTGAAGATACTTTTTTTCCAGTTCAACCGAAATTTCAAAAGATTTATATAAATGAGGTATTGTTATATGCGTCTTAACTTGCTGACTACTACTAATTATTCTGTGGTCGTAATCGCCAGTGTTTTAAATGTGTTACATTGCAGTATTGTATGTATATAAACATTGTAGTAGATGTGATATTAAAAAATCATGGCGGCAGTGAGTTGCCATTGTTAAGGTCATAACTCACCGAGACGCCATGGCGACGCTTTGGCGACGCAGGAACGCTAGACCTATTCATGGCAACATCGCTGGCCACGTCGCAATGGCGTCCCGGCGAGTTATGGCCCTTAAGAACAATATTTCTTATATAGCAAAATGGACAACAAAGGACTTGTCATAAGGATTCTATGATACCTATGAATGTATTTTGGGCAGTCAACCTTTTTTTTCTTTAATAATATAGATTTTTTAAATCACATCAAAAGAATTACAGATATGTTACTGATATTAGGAATGAATAAAAAGTATCTTGATACCAACAACAAACAACAACCATACCAGTGTCGTACCACTAATAGAGCCAGCAGTGCTGCCAACCCCAGTGAATAGAAAAGCAGTAGATCAATCTTAAAAAAACAGTAGAAAACAGTAAAATTACATTTTCAAAACATTAAATCTACTACATATCTCAAAAACCTTTCAAGTGGGACATAGAATTAGCTATATAGATGTATAAGTTAATAAAACTACTGCAACACTACCAGTAGTACTTCTTTAATTAACACATTTTTTATAAAGTACATTATTGAAAAAAAAAACAACATAATTTAATTATATTATTCATTAAAAATGGGTGATCAAAATTACAAACATTGTTCATTGTTGTGTATTACTCTATCCTAAACATTTTCTGTTTCATTGTTTTTGTTAAAATCGTACATACTTTAATTAAAATTTTTCATATGATTTTCAGTAGCATCAAAAGCGTAACAGTCGTCTATTTCAGATTTGTATGTAAAATGCCTATGATTTTTATTAACAACAGCACTGGCATAAAAAACAGTAGAAAATCGTACTAAAACAGAAAACAGTGTTGTCACGTCAAAAACAGTAAATCTACTGTTAAAACAGTAGGGTTGGTAACACTGAGAGCCAGTCAGTTAGATGCCAGATTTCACCAACGCGAACGCCTCGCTTGAATTTCTTGCTGCCATCAGTTCAATGCTTATCACTGGTATATATGGTACTGGTTATTTCGGTTTGACGATTAGTATTGGTAACCGACAAACTTAGTGAGGTACAAGGATTAACATTCTTGAAAGGTGCGTTCCGTTAACGTTTTTGGCATTTTAAGAAGCCGTGGTATATTATTTACCATGGTGGTATGTATACTTGTATAAATTTGCTACGTTCGGAAATTCCTAATATATGTGATAGGCCTTACTCAAAACATATTGCGGGGCGGGAAGTTTAACCTCAATTTTGACTTCAATAATTGATTTCATTTTGATATGAAGAGTGCCGCCAATCTCATTATTTTATGCCATTTCTATTTGTAAACTACTTGGTATCAGGAGGCCATGCCATTTTAAGCGGACCCTTACAAAAACATACAATTTTAAAGAACTTGATAATACCGTGACATCCTGCTAGGTGGTAGAGTTTCGCAGCGACTCACCCGGATTGGTACCACCACCTTACCTACTCTTGCCGTCATAACGTCATGACGTGTTCCGGTTAGGAGGGTAAGGTAGCCGGTAAACTTACTTTTACTCGAGGCTTAACATGCCGGCCTCAAGTTGGCAACGCACCATTACCACTTTTGGTGTCCCTAGGAGGCGTGAATTTCTTACCATCAGGAAATCCGTCTGTTAGTTTGCCTTCCAATATCATAAAAAACCTATAATGTAATATTACATTAATTTGCTTACTTTTTGCGGTTAAATCGTGTATTTTGTCCTAAGGTATTCGTTGTAATTATTATGTACAAGGTATAATTTGTATATGGAGTTGGATATTGAATACACCGAGTATTGACATACATACTGTCTGTACCCGAGATTTATGTTTCTATGTCCAAAACCGACACATAAGGCCTACCAGTTCTGACCTTCATACATTACCTTGTCGGTATGTCCACTTCGAATATATTGCAGTTATAACTATTGTTGATTATAAAAACAATGCCTTTCTTCATATAAAAGAGACTTTTATAATTTCGTGTGAGTTTTGTGTCATTGTTTTTCTCATTTACTTTTAAGTTTTTTTGTAGGTCTCTGTTGTGCATAAAAAAGAGCAATAAGCAAAAGTATTGGTCATAAATCATTACCTTTTTTTACCCCGTGTTGGTCCATTTGCAATTCCTGTTTGCAGAATTGACCATTTGCCTTCCTGTGCCAGGCAGTTCGTAAAAGGGGAGCACAGGCTTATTGTCACTAACACCTTGACATCTGACTTGGTGGTAGAGTTTTGCAGAGACTCGGCCGGATAGGTACCGTCGTCTTTCCTATTCCCGCCGCCATAACGTTGTCGCTTGCCGTTGACGTATTCCGTTTCGGAGGGTAAGGTAACCGGTAAACTTACTTTTGCTCGAGACCTAACATCCCGGCAGCAGGTTGGCAACGCGCCATTACCACCTTTGGTGTCTTTAGGCGGCGTGAATTTCTTACCATTAGAAAATCCGACTGCTTGTTTGCCTTCCAATATCATAAACAAAAATGTTACGATAGTGCGCTATAATTTATATTTTCGTTGTCTTGAAAACTTGAGGAATTGAGTTAAAACTCTTTCAAGAATAAATTAATTTATTTATTTTATTAAGTACTCATTTTAAATAAATTATTTAAAATGAGTACTTAATAGCCGCCACAGTCAGTCGAAGACATTTCCGTTCCTATTTGACTGATTTTAAAGAGATGTTAATATTTCTAAAATCTCAAAATCCCGATCATAATACAGTTTTCAAGTAATATGCGTACAGACAATAAATCAATGGACTAAAAGGCAAAAATCGGTTCACAAAAGACGGAGAAAACGGAGTGGATCATATTCCCCCTTTTTTAATTCTGTTAAAAAGGCGAATTTTTAAACGATTTTTAGCCTTAAACAGATATTTATTTCTAAAAAGTTATTATCATAATTTACAGAAAAACACGTTTAATAAAATTTTGAAGTATAACTACCGAAAAAATGGACAATCTATTTACATTTATTTTTTAAAAAACCTTTTTCATTAAAAATATTTCGATTGCACGCGCCGTCGTAAAATAGGGCAGTACTAAAAAAAGGTCGTATTATTTAATGAATAAATCAGCTAGTTCGTGTAATCCAGAAACGTAAAAAATAGGTTACATTAGGGTTGGTTAGGAATTATCAGAAACTTAACACGAAGGTTAAGGTCACTTTTCTAACACCCTATTTGTTCACGAAGTCTGCTATTGCCCTTTGTTTTAGGATTGGATAATAAACAAGCAGATATACAAGTATCTCTTTATTAAAAGTAATATACGTCAACAAGTGTAGCAAAGAGAAGAAACGCATTTTTGCCACTATAGGATGAACGAATAGGTACTAATAAGTACTATACGATAAGTGATTGAAAAATCACCTTTTGTTTGAGTAAGTTTATCGGCTATCCAATCTTTTAAAACATAACCAGTGGCAAGAACTGATATTATGGTGACAGGAATGGGTAAATTCCATCCGGGCGGTAAATTATACCACCTAGTTCCGGGCGTGGTGTTAGTATGAAGAAAACCTGACTCTAGCTTCTAAAGTGTTGCTGCAAAGTCTAACTTAGAGAATATGTTATAAGCCTTTAATCAAATTGTATCATTCGACTAAATATTCATACAGATTTTTCGAAATTGATTTTGTCAGAATCAGTCTACTTTGACAATTAGTATCTTCATATATGATTATAATAATATAATATTATATCATTTATTAGCATTATTTCTTAGTTCTTAAGTTTATACATTTAACAACATAAAAAATAAATGATTAAAAATATAAACATAAATAAATAGAGCCCCAAAGACGGTGGTCTTACAACTAAACCGTCAGTGGTCAGGAAGAGACTGAGGAATCTCCGCACAATGCAGGCCGTCCCCAAAATTGCCCCCTTCTGAATCCGGTTTTTGAGCCAGGGTTGCAGAGCGAGTCTCTTAAGGTGTTGGTCGAGACTCTTCGCTATAAGACTATTTACTGACACGACTATCGGGACAATTGTTGTTGAATCAATATCCCACATGTCGGTTACCTCGTGATCCAAATCTATGTATTTTGTCAATTTTTCCTTCTCAGTTTTCACGAGGTTAACGTCACGTGGAACAGTGATATCAACAAGAAAAGCCCGTCGATTCAACCGATCTACCAGCACGATGTCAGGCTTATTGGCGACAATACTCCTGTTCGTGATGACAGACCGGTCCCAGTAAAGCTTTGCATGGCTATTTTCAAGAACTGACTCCGGTGTATACTTATAGTAAGGCACTTCAAAACCGACAAGTCCAAATCGAAGATCAAGTTTCTGGTAAATTATCTTGGCTACTTGGTTATGCCTGTGCAAGTACTCGGCGTTGGCAAGATGGGAACAACCGGAAATAATATGTCTAACAGATTAACCAGGACGATGGCACGCTCGACATATTATGTCAACCGTGCCATCCCTCATGATGTATTATTATTATTATTATATTATAACCAGAAACATTTGATGTTTGCATTGAATTGGCTTCAAAACTACTGGTCCGAGTCGTAAGATTATTTTACTATTAGAATCCTGCACTATTTTTGATGAATAAAGGCCGCATTAAAAAAAAAACAAATATCCATCGTTTGAAGCCGGGCGCTAGTTTACTATTAATACAATTATGACAGCTCTACATTGTTGTCATAGAACCCGCGAAATGCAAGAGCAATAATGGGTAAGAGGCTAAGTTTTACTTCAGTTCACGAAATGGTTATTGAGCAGTTGTCTAATTTTTTGAGAATATTTCATTTCTCGGGTTTGCATCCAAGTTTTAGAAATCTAAGATTTATTAATGAAGTGCTTACTAATAGAGTAAGTATACCTATTTCTTAGTTATTGAAATGATTAAAAAAAATCATCTTTGAGCAAGTACTTAAATGTTACAAATATACTCTTTTAATTTTTTCAATTATTAACGAATAATATTTTTGGTAGCACTGTAGGTACTATAGCTCTTCAAACAAAAGCTAAATAAACTAATAAACTGCATAGGTACATATTCAAAATAATCCGTTTCAATGTCGTGTCTACTTTATGCTACTTAAGGCTTTTAATTTCTCTATATCGACACAAATGCAGTAAAAATAAATAAAATTATTACTTTCAATGTCCTAAAATAATGGAAAAAATGCTCGTGATCTCAAAAATGCTAAACAGATTTAGAACTAACACAAACCAATTTGCGTTCAAGTCGGTTTTACCCATGGTATAGGCTCTGCGGTACAGACGGACATTCGAACATAAACAAAATTTTTTTGACTTACAATATCTTTTTTGTGGCAAAATGTAGAATTTGTCATTCGAATTATTTTATTGATCATTTGTGAATCAAAAGTATTAAAAAGTAAAAACAGCTAATTTCTTATTTTTAGATGTTATCATTAAGCCTCAAGGATTTCCCATCAAATTAGGTATCACATGTTATTGAATTTAATTATTAGGTAGGTATACTTTCCTATTTCCTATCTATTTGTTGTACTTATTTGTAGTTAGCTTTCTATACGCTTTAAAACAAGTAGGTACACATATCAAAATTTGAAATCTCTTAGTTAAAAATAAACATAAACAAACGGGATTTGGGACGGCAATAAACTTTACGACAAAAATAACAACATGCGCGACCTAGTACGAGTATTTTCTGTCACTTAATCTTAAATAATATGTAGTTTATTAATGACATTTATATAATAATATAGTTGTTAACATATTTTGAAAAGTGTACATCACAAACCATAAAAGTAATAGCACAAAAAATACTCACCAAAAAAAGTCCATTAAAAACCACCAGAAGATATTTAATACAATTCATTCCGCAGCCCTCCATTTCGTTTTTTTTCACAAAATGCACAGATTTCAAAATTCGAACAGTTTATTTTTTTCAACGCGTTCAACCGGCAAAGCGTCGCGTTCACTTATGGTGCTTTCAGCCAGCGCTTGTGGCATAATGTGATAATCGTCGCCGCTCAGTATTTAGTACTCAATATCGGATCGCGTGTTGGAATACCAAATCACGCATTAACAACACCCAAATTACTTTTGACCTAAGAGTTGAGGTAGCTGTACGTAAAACAGCGATAGAAATCTTAAATGATTACTCCTTAGAAGTTTTTCAATGTTAGTATACCTAGTTGCTAACTAAATATTTATCGACATCCAAAGCAAAAATATAACCTGAGTAGTAGGTACTCATATTTTATAGACTATCATTAACTAACATATTTATTAACATATTTTTGGTAAAAATTAACATATTTTCGGTGATAACAGTGAAGCCCAAAGTATTTTTTTTTCATTCATTTCTATCAAAGCGAAAGCAAACTATCAGTTTACTGTTTTTTTTAATTTAGATTCGAACCTTGAGCATCAGGAAGTATATTATCTCTCATCATAGGACTACATGTGTGAAAACGCCTGCAAATTCAATACAAGCAATCGGTTAAAAATCCTTTTAATATTATAAATGCGAAAGTTTGTATGATTGTTTGTTGTTTGTAACTCCTTCACGCAAAAACTGCTGAACCAATTTTCATGAAATTTTGGCACACACATACCGTCTTATTAATGAAGGTGGCATAAATTACTTCAAGGTTCAACTTCGCATTGTAGCCCCTATTACAATGTGATACAGACTATAATATAAACTTAATTTCACACCGACCTTAGTCCATGTTTATTAATAATAAGTATAGAGGGTAACTTAGATTAACACAGGATAGTTTTTACCCCGAAAAAATGTTCTTGTCTGACTACTAGCCACTAACTTTTAGGAAATGTATAATGGTATCTACTGATACGTTTTAATCTACCTTCAGTCTTAAATTCTTACAATGTTTTTATACTGGACTAATATACTGGATTTACAAAAAACTTGATCGCTTGAACTTGGTCTAGCGGTACGGGTGTTGGACTTAACAGCATGAGGTCTCGGGTTCGAATCCCGGGTCGGCGAACAAAAAGAAAATTGGATTTTTCCAATTTTCTAATAAAGAAAAAATGTTGGTCGGGATTGGAAATATGCCCGGTTGGCGATAGGCTTGCCACCTATCACATTGTGGGACTTAGTGCTTTCGGCTAATCGTGGGTACTCTGGTTGTGCCTCTGCCTACCTCTTCGGGGATATGGGCGTGAAGATACAAAAAAAACTTGCTATCAATTTAAAAAAATATATTGTCTTATTGTCAATAAAATACTGTATATTTATTATATGTTGACCCAGGAATCTGCAAAGAATTCAGGTAGACAGCTGGTATGTCACCCAGCTTACAAAGTTTTGATTTTGCTACTAACACCGTGACTGCATCTACGTGGTAGAATTTTGCACTTTTCTTGGACTTACTGTTTTACCACTAATAAGTCAGCGCCCTTCAAGGACGTATTCCAGTTCAAAGGGAAGGGTAGCTAAATTCATTAACCATATTTTATTTAAGAGGCTTAACAATCCAATAAAATTTCTTATCATCAGAAAATCCGGCTCCTTGTTAGCTTTTAGAAACCATAAAATAAGTCGACTTAAGTCAATGCATCTACAGTTGGAAACACCTATTCTTGTCACTTGTAACACATTAATCATTTTCCATTTGGATATAATTAACCACATTTCGTTATAGGAAAGTGTGAATACGACAAATCGCCATGGCAACCGAGTTATCCACTTAGGGGTTCTGTCACCCTGAGGTCAATATCACGGCAGACTACTTGAAAGCCTTCGCAGGATTAACACTCGCTTATCCCATATCAAAATCTTACACGGGTTATATATTTTGGATTCCAAATTAACCAGCTGATAAGTACAGTCACGCATATATATTACAAGTAATAAATACTGATAAATATGAATTTCACTCTAAAATATGTTTTTTATAAGTTCCTTCTAGTGCCTCCTACTTCGTATTTCGTGACGCTACCAGCTACTAACAGTTCGTACGGCTTAAAGCACTGTTTTTCCCATTTTCCCTGCAATTTGTAATTTTTTTTCTTTTTATAAGAATCTGACAAAGACTATTACAATAAAAATTAAGTAAAATTAGTCTGTCCATTTAGGCGTGATGCGATGACCACCCCAAATACTATATATATATACTAGCAGTTTTACGCAGCTTCGCCTGCGTAACTTGGCTTTTACTGCACCGATTCTGATTCAACAAAGCCTATGTCACTCAGGGATAATTTAGCGTTCTAAGGGTGAAAGAATTTTTGAAATCAGTCCAATAGTTTTGGAGCCTATTCATTTCAAACAAACAGACAAACAAAAAAATAAACATTTCCTCTTTATAATATTAGTATAGAAGTATTGACTAGCAGCTCGTCCCGGCTACATACGAGTAAACAATTTTCTATGTTGTCCTAGAAATAAAGAAGCCTATTTTTATCAGGAATTACGTAAGGTTCCCATGGTAAAAGAGTTTTTCAAATCAGTCCAGTAGTATAGTAGCCTATTCAACACAAATAATCAAACACTAATTTCTATTTATAACATTAGTATAGATAATACTGGAGACAAAACCAGATGTCTTGATGATAAAAATTAACGTTACACAAAAGACGTAAAAAAATGTTACACTAAATTTTTTTCCAACCCCGATAAAGAAGTTTCAATTCAAACATATTTACGTATACTATAAAAATTACACATAATGCAAATAATTTGCAAAATTCTCGAAGTTTATTAAAGGACGAGAGTCGTATGCAATAATATTTGCGTAGGATCCCAAAATTCGTAGACGTCTAATCTACGAATTTTAGGACCATAATATCATCAAAAGGCTCAAACTTTTGTCAGAGGGTAAAATATCCGTAGTACAAAGAACAATTGCAAAATTCGGTGTCCTTGGTGAGGGGTTAGTTCGATATCTCATTGTGCGTGGTGTTGTGGTACCGTTGCTATGATTACCACTCTATTGTGTTAAGCTTGAACCTACGTAGCTATGACTCGATAGTGTACACTTGTGTTGAAAATAGAAATAATATTTTTGGTAATATTTACAGCCTAATCGTAAATTTCCAATGGTAGCTTCAGGATTTACTGGAGATTATGTGTTAGTTACTTTTTTGCTGCTAGAATACCATTGTCATAGCTTGTAGAAGAATTTAACAAAACTTGCCTGGTTTGATATAGGTTCCAATATTACTGCTGAGTACAGTCAGTGCTCATCTTTTGATGCAGTAATTTAAATGGATGGCTACCCATATATGAAGGTAATTCCAGCCGCAGGTTCTTAACACGTCAGTAAATCCATCTATCTGACTGTTTGCCTTTCAAACTCTTAAAAATAGGCAATTTATTTATCTATCTTACATATATAAAATCTTGTGTCACGATGTATGTTGCCAATAAACTCCAAAACTACTGAAACGATTTCGATAAAATTTCTCATGTATCTGTTGCTCCATATTAAAGGATAGGATAGTTTTTATCCGGATGTTGGCGGGACGAAGTTCGCTGGGGCAGCTAGTAATCTATTTAATAATACGTGATGCCAAAACTTTGGACCCCTTTTTAAGAAAATTGCGCTGACGGAGGAGGTATGAAATTTGACACACTCATAGTTTATATGTAGGAAAAATTCAGAACGCTGATATTTTTCAATAATAATGCTTATAAAGTACCTACATTAAATCAATAAATAAAAAATTAGCCACACTACCATGTATTTGACACACACTAACAAATATGATGATGTCGACAATAAAAGATCACAGTTGGCGCACTAACTATTCATTAAACAAAGTAGTTGGTCTTGAGAAATGAAGATGGCGTTCTCATCAACAATAAATTAAAATGTATTATGGTCGAATTTCGGCCAATGGGCGACCACTAGTACGAATAAAAACACTTATTTTGTCATTTTTTAAGTTGACTATGAATATAAACTAGGGTTATGGCACCTTGGTTTATGCAGGTAAAAAGTATCTTCAGGCCTAATATCCCCAAAGGCGTAGGCAGAGGCACAACCAGGGCACCCATGACTAGCCGAAGACACTAAGTCCCACAATGTGATAGGTGGCAAGCCTATCGCCAACCGGGCACTTTTCCAATCCCGAGCAACATTTTTTTTCATTAGAAAATTGGAAAAACCCAATTTTGTTTTGTTGCCCGAGCCGGGATTCGAACCTTGACCTCATGCAGTCAAGTCCAACAACTGAACCGCTAGACCACAGAGGCAGGTAATTTGTAAAAACCGCTAGGTTTAATACACATTAGTCATGAAAAATGGCACCATCCGCAATCCATCCGTTTTTCGAAATATCTGATTTAGGTGTACCTACATATGTCATTAGTCAATTTTGGTTAGCTACAGTAAATAAATAAAGTGAATTCATGCAAAAATGTATGCACCCATATATTATGCTGCCAAACCTTACTAGATGAATTTGAGTAAGGAAGACACCCAAGTCCAAGACATGACTTTCTATGACGACTTAAGAGTAATTTTCGATAATTGAAGCCCGATCTGTACCTTACTAACATAAACTTTACTAATGGCAAAAGTTAACGCTCATGCCAGACACTACAAAAAAATTAACCAAATAACTTTATTTATTTATTAATCGTTTTATTTACTCATTTAATTATTATTTGTAAACCGTGATGTGATGTGTTAGTAAGTGATGTGTGTACCTACTTATTATGTGATGAATGTGCACATTCTTCAAATAATATTCCTAGGACAGTACTGATTACATTCGATATGGCGACAGAAATACTTAACGCCATGCTATTAAATTTAAAAAAATAGTTTTGTTGTCTCGAGAGTTAAGAAAAATATATAAAAAAAAACATAAGCTTTGTGTTAACGACAGTACTAGAACATTGAAAGGAAAATTCATCTTTTCAGGAAAAAGGTAATCATTTTACGCCTACGCCGATTAATTATATGAAAATGAACTAAGTAATATTTTTTATTAACAATTTACACTGTCTACACCTTTGAAAGCGGCGCCATAGTACAAAAAAGTAGTAGGTAATTAGCTTAGACAAAATATTCACCTCGTGTTGGTCCGGGCTGCTTTGAAGAATAGACAATCTGCTTCACTGTCAGTCAGCTCGTTAAAGGCAAGCATAGTCTTACCGTCACTAACACTGTCTGTATGACTAGGTGGTAGTTTCGCAGCTACTCGTCCGGATTGGTACCATCGCCTTACCTATTCCTGTCGCCATAATGTTAGTGTTTGCCGTTGACGTATTCCAATCCAGACAAAGGCAACACACCATTACCACTTTTGGTATCTATAGGTGCATAATTTCTTACCACTAGGAAATCCGTCTGTTTTGTCTTTAATTCTCCGGTCAGTGCGGGAAAATCTGGAATAAATTATAGGTTTTTCTTTAAATGAGCATAATGAGCTTCTTCTACACAAACTATAAGTGTGCCAACAAACTATAAGTGTACAACACTTATAGTTTATGTAGAGAAGAAGTGCAAAACGCTAGTATTATTTCAATAATAATGCTTATAAAGTACATTAAATCAATAAATAAAACATTACCCATACTACCATGCATTTGACACACACAAACAAATATATTGATGATAACGATAAGAGATCACAGATGGCGCACTAAAAAGTTTGGAAGCAAAGTAGTTAGTCTTGAGAAATGAAGATGGCGTTCTTATTAACAAGATATTAACATTTGTTATGGTCGGATTTCGACCAACAGGCGAACACCAGTATCTATAATAATGTTTGTTTCTAACCATCTATAATCGTTCAAATACAAGAAAAAGATGTCGTGATCCTGTCGTGAGAGATCGTGAATAAAAAATCATCACCGAACACACCCACAACTAACTGATCTGAAAGTCCTTTGTTTCCGTCACTCAGTTAGCATATCCCAATGTGTCAAACAGATGGACTAACAATATGTCCGCTATACATACACAGACAGACAATAGTCGACTGGCATCTTCATGCCATTCTTTGATTAGAAATACGGTGCCATCGACCGATATGTCAGTTTATGGGCAGTTTTATTTGTAAACGTCCAGTATTAGTACCAACACGTTTTGCGTGACTTGTGTTCGACTGTCCGAATATTTTTGTAATGTCTATTTATTTCGTTAATGTTTTTCGTACATAGTTTTTAAAATCCTAAATCTGACGATTTTATAACAAAAAACTCTGCACGTAAGTAACAAAATCTTAGTTCTTCATTCTAGCGTTAAACCTAGTCGGTCCTCACGAACTTCTCCACTTCGCACGATCTTCGGGATGCTGAAACTTTAAAAACAAAAAAAACTTTATGGTATTTACGTCCTGACAGACGGAGCCCTGTCTTCTACAGTTTTTAAAAAACGGCTTGTTATGTAAAATTGATACTAACGGTAAGTTTTATTAAATTTTTAAATAGGATATTAGTATAAATTAGAAATGTCTTATTGTATTGTTATTAGTTCTTAGTGTTCTGAAGACTAATGTTTTGTAGATAAGCGGTTTGTCTAGTAAAGGCTTAAGACAAGTTTAGGATAGAGCGAGATCTCCTTATGGCGGCCTTTTTGTTAAATCTTGGTATTGTGTGGATCTTTGCAGCTTCTCGTTGTTTTGAAGTGAAAACTTCTTTACCGTAAAAATGGGTAAAAACTTCTAAACTCGCGTCAGGACACGTGATCTGGTCGAAAATTCGTAAGACGGTTCAGAGCGCTTGCGCGAATGTTCGTGTTGTCATGTTTGTGTACGATAGCGCAATAAATGAATATTGTATTCTACCACATAAATGATAGTACTTTCATATTGAAAATTAAAGCAATTTCGAAAACTATTCCCTAACCATTCCAAAACGTCAAAAATGCACAACGTTAACATTCAAGTTTTCACTTCTATCGGTCCTCCCGGAGTGCAACCCGTCGTTTCCTATGTTTTTTAGAAGAAGGCGTTACTTTGAGAAAATGTAGAGTTAGCTTTTTTGTTTAATTAGAATTAATTTTTATTTAAATTTTATTACTAGAAGATATTTTTGTGCGTTCCCGTTTTAGTTTGGATAGAGGTAGGTAAAGACAAATCTCTATATTTGCGAAGACTGTAAGCACAGATACCTACGCTTAGCACATACTAGCCCTGCGGGGAATTCCCGGAACCACGTACCTAGGTATATTCATATTTTCATTACGAAACAAAGTCATTCATCAGCTTTTCTTAATGCATGCTGATTTAAAAATTAAGAAACATATTTTCATTTTGATTTTATCGATGATGTAGTAGGCAGAAATGTACATACCTAGCTACAAAACCATAAAACTAATAAAAATTAAGATTTACTTACTAAAGTGTGATTAACTCGTCTTGGTCCGGGCTCTTAAACACTCACTTAAAAAACAATAGTCGGATCCCCGTGTTGGTCCGGGCCATCTGTCTTCCTTTCAGGCAACTCGTAAAATACGAGCATAGGCTTACCGTCACTAACACCGTGACATCTGACTATGTGGCTGAGTTTCTTGCCCGGATTGCTACAGCCGCCTTATTTATTCCTGTCGCCATAACGTCAGCACTTGACGCTAAAATGTGTTTCGGTTTGGACGATAGGAAAGCCGGTACACTTACTTTTGCTCGAGACCTAACAGACCAGCATCATGTTGGCAAAGAATCATTATCACCTTTGGTGTCTGTAGGCGTCGTGAATTTCTTACCGTCAGGAAATCCGTCTGCGCAAATATCATAAAAAACACGTCAAAATAAATTATGCCATTTGGCACTGAAAAGTGGTGAGAAATGGAAATTGAAAATGCCTTATTATCCATTTCTAACATACAAGCGATACTTGTGTCGCAGATATACCTACATACCTAAGCATAATTCTATATAGTTATAATACCAAATATTAAATGTTGCTCGGGATTGGATATGTGCTCGGTTGGCGATAGGCTTGTCACCTATCACATTGTGGGTCTTACGGCCAATATTAATAATCAATCCTAATCCAAAACTCGCTGTCCAAGATTTATATTTTGATCCATTTTTATGTTATCGCTTGCCAATAACATATCTGTGGACAGGATAAATTGGCAATTAGGTACCTATAGGATAGGCCGGCGGATACTAGATTAGTCTAGTCGTGGGTGCCCTGGTTGTGCCTCTGCCTACCTCTTCGGGGATATGGGCGTGAAGATACATAAACATATGGTGTGGAAATCCGGGGTTGTTAGCAAATTTGTTAAAGAGCATATCACGTTGTATTTGTTTTCCGGGAATGATCACAAGAATTTGACCGACAATATCAATAGAACTGTGTCGGTAAACACAGATTCAACTATTATTCTATAGTTGTGGTAAATAAATAACTTAGCGATGTCGTGATAAACGATTACAAAGTCTTTGATGCTGCAACGTCACGATGGACAGTCTTATTGCTTTTGTAACTTCCCGGAAAAATATATATTTTAGTACAAAAGAGCACATTAAAATTACTCATATCTATACATACATATTACATACCTATACAAATAAATATATATATTATTTTATTATTTGGTACTCACTGTATATTTTTTTTTTATTTTAACAAGTTACACAAATTGAATCTAACCCCAAAGTAAGCAAATTACATGCTTGTGTTGTGGGTGTTAGTCAAAAAAATGAAATTGAAGTGTACTTTTTAATATTAAAAAAACCGCTTTTTACAACATGCATAAGAATCTGCTTATATTGTAAACATTTTTTAAGTGAAAACTTCTTTAGCGACGTTGCGCACTTTTTTTGGAATGGGTAAAAACTTCTTAACTCGCGTCAGGACATGTGACCTGATTCGAAATGCTTGCGCGAATGTTCGTGTTGTAATGTTTGTGTACTATAGCACTTTCATACTGATAATTCGTGCAAAATTATTCCCTAACCGTTCCAAAATATCAAAAATGCACAACGTTATTATTCAAGTTTTCACTTCTGCCGGCACTCCCGGTGTGCAACCCGTCGTATTTTTTACTATTCTTGTCTGTTTGTTACGGCTAATATTTAAAACGGCTGGACCGATGTTGACGGGACTTTCACTATCACATGTAATATGAAGTAAGTTCAGGAGGCTTTTATTTAAAGAAATGTAAATCAACTAAATAAAGTAGATAACTTTTTTCTATTAATCGGCGGGAACAGTTAGTTTATAAAACAGTTTTCAAAAACGAAGTTATATTAAACTATCTGCTCCGGCGAACTTCGTTCCACCCGTTCAGTTTGTATAGGAAAAAATTAAAATGTTGTTTTTCCCATTTTCCCTGCAACTTTCCCGGTTTTTCTTTTCGTAAGAACCTTCTCCTGGTAATAACTAATACAATAAAAAAAGAATTAGCCAAATCGGTCCAGACGTTCGGAAGCGTTCGCTTACCAACACATTTAGCGATTCATTTTTATATTAAAGATTTTATTTTTAACTAGCAAACGGACAGTCAGTAGTCAGTAATCGGTAGACAGTCGGTGTCCTATCTTCAAAATTTACATTAAAACAACTGACATTTATGTAAAACTAGCTGTTCCGGCGAACTTCGTTCCGCCTGTTCAGTTTGTATAAGAAAAATTAAAATTTCGTTTTTCCTAGTTTCCGCGCTGTCATTCCTTCTCCCGGTTCTAAGCTACCTCTCCATCAATTTTCAGCCTAATTGGTTTAACTATCACGTATATATTGTATTTATATTGTAGAAAGGCAAACAAGCAGACGGATTTCCTGATGGTAAGAAATTCACGCCGCCTAGAGACACCAAAGATGGTAATGGTGCGTTGCCAACCTGAGGTCAGGTTGTTAGACCTCGAGCAAAAGTAAGTTTACTGGCTACCTTACGCTCCGAACCGGAACACGTCATGACGTTATGGCGGCAGGAATAGGTTAGGTGGTGGTACCAATCCGGACTAGTCGCTGCCAAACTCTACCACCTAGTCAGATGTCACGGTGTTAGTGATGATAAGCCTATGCTCGCTTTTTACGAGCTGCCTGGCAAGAAAGGCAGATGGTCTATTCTGCAAAGGAGCCCGGACCAACACGGGGAAAAATTTAGATTAGACGGGGAAGATTTAACCCAAATCAATAATAATTAGAGGACGAAGTTTCCTCCAAAGTTATTTTTTTGTTCGAAGGTGTGCTCGCAACCGTCTCTGTGACTTTGACGTTTGTCATTTAAGACGATTACAACTATTTACATGGTGGTTTTATACGAAAACCACCGTGTAAATAGTTGTAATCGTGAAAATATTTTATCATTCTTGTGTCTGTTAATTTTGGAATCTAAGAAATCACGCAAATTAAAATTCAAGTAGTCAAAAAGTGACAAGTGTGGCTTTATGCGTAATAATATATTAAATATTTGGTTTGAAAATATTTTTTTTTGCCATTTTGCCACGAAATTATAATTTACTAGCTGTCCCGGCGAACTTCGTTCCACCCATTCAAGAAAAAATAAAGTACTGTTTTCCCAATTTTTCTTTCCGTAAAAACCCTCTCCTGACAATAACTGATGTAATAAAAAAAGTATTAGCTAAATCGGTCCAGTCGTTCGGAAGTTATGCGCTTACCAACACATTTAGCGATTCATTTTTATATTATAAGATATGCAGTGAAACTGATTAACTAATTTCAGTTTCAATATCATGACTAATAGATAATAAAAAAAGTATCTTCACGCCCATATCCCCAAAGTCTACCACTTTATATTGTCGATATATTGTCACACCTGACAAATATAGTTACATAAAATCTTTCAGATGAGTGCATCCACAAACATCGTGACACGAGATTAAAAGTATCTTCACTCCTATATCCTCGAAAAGGTAGGCAGAGGCACAACCAGAGCACCCACGACTAGCCGAAGTCACTAAGTCCCACAATGTGATTGGTGGCAAGTCTATCGCCAACCGGGCACATATCCAATCCCGAGCAACATTTTTTTTATTAGAAAATTGTAATTGAAAAATAGATGATAATACAACAAAAACTGATTTTTTCTATTTCACTGGGATTCAATTATCTGGTGGCAATGGAATAAACCTTACCAAAAAACACGTGACAAAAATAATACTCAATTTGGTTTACGTATGACAGAGAAATCTACATGGAACTTCCTAATTTTTTTAAGTAGTTAACAAAAGTCTTTCACCTGCGTTTCATGAGGATGTGAACGACTAATTTCCTTTGACACAATCATTCCAGACGGTATCTATACTAACATTATAAATTACTACGTATTAGTCTATGCGGTTTTTAAGGGTCCATGTACGCTACAATACGTCAGCAGTATAATGTTTTTTTCATACAAAGCAGTCATGGATCTTGGTGACAAAAATACACAAGATTAACATGAATATGCTTTACTAGACTAGTGTTTCCGAAACACGATTCATTTCACTTTGCTCGATAGAAAAAAATCAAAAAGTTAACCCTTTTTAGAAAGCTTTTGCTTTCTGTCTACTCCAATTGTGAAAATATCGACACCAGATTTAACAAAAACATAGATAAGTACTATACCTAAAAGATAAGTGTTTCAGTTTTTATACTTTTTTTCAAATTACTTTTATAGTGTCAAAAATAGTGATTTGTCGCTTAAGACGTTTACTTTAGAGCGCAATATTTCATAGTAATCATGGAACGGGGGAGTGCAGCGATTGTCTCTTCTGGCTGACTAAGTATGGGGCCTTAACATTCAGGTGTGTAGGTTAGTTATAACTACAACTGGCTATTACTTTCGCCCAGCGCCGTCAGGCTCCGCGACGTTGTTTTTCAAATTTTTATAACATAGTTAAAATAAGTAATAAAAATGTTACGCCGTTTTACAAGTTAATTATATTTTATACACGGATAATTATTTAAAGAAATACAGATTAGAACACAACAAACACTTGTCACAAAGACAAACTGCTAAATATTGTGTAATCCGTTAATAAAAATTAACAGATAACAGCAGATAGTCTCGATCTAGATGTTTAAGGACTCTAAGTAATACGAGTTTAAGGCCTATTCTACCTCACGAATGCGAGGTCTTATCTTTAAGTAAGGAAATTGTACAGTTCGCGCCTCGGATCTTGGCATACTTTTTTAATACCCTAAAACTACATAAGTTTAATTCTTACCAATTAAAATTCACATTAATTTAACTGTCAATACAATAAGATTTTTTAAAATGCTGTTACTAAGGGGAGGAACCGACAAGTCACCTCAAAAATTGAATTTTCTTGATATTTATCAGTATTACATAGAAAAGCAAACAAACTGACGTATTAAACAATCCTAGTCGTCACCCATTGTTCGAAATTCGACCGTAATAAATTTTAATATCTTGTTGATAAGACCGCCACCTTCATTTCTTAAGACCAACTACTTTATTACCAAACTTTTATTTAATTACTATAATGAAAATATGCAGTCCGAGAATATAATTTTGACACCTGAATACATAAATACCACGCCAAGCCCTTTGCAAAGAAGACAAAGAGTATCTCAATTTAGAATGATTACAAATTGATTCTCCAAAATCACATAATTTTGACTAGCATTTTATAGAAATAATTCAGGAAATAGTTTTAGTGCACGAGGAATTCAGTTTGTACTGCTTCCCATAAACCTAAGAAAAAGGTAAAATCTGAATTTGCTATTATGCCGGAAAATTAAAAAAAAATCAATCAATTACTACAAATCCATGTAAATGATTAAAAATGATTATGAATGGGAACACAAATAATGAAAAACTTGTTTAATTCTGGCTCTTTTTAAAAGAAATTGTTGGTTTCAGTTTTCACCACTGCCAAACTATTTTGAACGGCCTATACTTTTGAAGGAATTCGTGCAAGCCTGCCATTAACTTCAATTCCGTACTATAAAATTCTGACATACGGGGACATCTGGACTCAGAAAGATCGGTAAGTAGCTTTTTATTAGTTGATAGATTAACTTTCACTTTCAAAGTTTTGACTTTCAGAAATTATGTTTTTTGAATGTTTTTTAACGTTTGTCAGAGCTTTTTACTGAAAACTATCTTTGAACTTTTACTGAATTGTTTCATGTTAGAAATGCACTGACATGCTGGCAGATCTCTTCATGTTACTGGTATGTCGGCACTCGGCATGTCATAGCCGGTATCTTACTCCAAGTGTGCAAATATCCCGCTACCTAACCCTCCAGTATCGCCATGTCAGGAAACATAATTGTTTGCGTTGGCTCCAATCCAGAGAGCTGCTGCACAGCACTATGTAGCCCTAATTTTAACTGACAGAATCTATGGAATTATGTAGTAACTTAGATTACCATCAGCGAGTGATGAGATTGTCACGGTGATGATTTTACTGGATCTTTTGATATGGTTTCTGAGTTTTACTTGATAATATTTATTTTAATAAAAGTCCACATTACAAATTATAGCAGAAACTTTGCCTAAACAGGTACTTGGACCATATTTAATTTTGATTCCTGAACAATTAAACATATTTTTTATTACTTGGCGGTAGACCAACACACTATAGCTATATGGCAGTAAAAATAATGAAATATGAAATAGCAACTAAATAGAAATTCTCACATTATTAACTCCCGAAAGAAAAAGAGAGGTTTTATAAGTTTGAAGTGTGTGTGTGTGTCCGTGTCATCATTATTTTCAATTGAAAGAAGCGGATTTTTTGATGATTATTGTAGTCGAAATAGTTCTGAGCTACTGCTGTAGATTTTGTCGAATGTTATCGAACTTTTTTTTTATATTACGTATTTTAAATCTAAGTATTATATTCTAAGTATGTATCTAGATTTGGACTACGTTTTGTATTATTTGAAGTTTTTGTAGTTTTTATCATAAAGTTGGAAGACAAACCCATTCAAACGTCCTTGCAACGTGGCAATATTCTATCGAACGATTCTGAAGACATGTCTTACCAATTATCAACGGTGGTATTTCCCACACCGATATAAGTTACGGTCCTTTTTTTTGTTAAATTATTATTACTTTTTTTATGATATTAGAAGGCAAACAAACAGACGGATTTTCTGATGGTAAGAAATTCACGCCGCCTGAAGACACTAAAGGTGCGTATGGTGCGCTGCCAACCTGATATATGTTGGGCTTCGATCAAAAGTAAGTTTACCAGCTACCTCACCCGAACCGGAATACGTCAACGGCAAGCACTGACGTTATGGCGACAGGAATAGTTAAGGCGGTGTTACCTGAGTCGCTGCGAAACTCTACCACCTAGTTAGATGTCACGGTTTTAGGTTTAGCTTTTACGAGCTGCCTGGCAGGAAGGCAGATGGTCTATTCTGCACAGGAGCCCGGAAAAGTATTTGAACTAAAATAAAATTATTGCTTACTTTGTGTAAAAATATTTTTGTTTTTTGTCATTCCAGCGTATCTTATGGAACTTAATCATTACCACTGGGATAACATTTGTTCCGTAAAGTATTTCACGTAACAGCAACCCAAGACCAGCAAACCGCAGCAGAGTTTATAGCCTATTATGTTTTGTTATCAAAGCATCAGTCCATTCGACCGTATTCTATTGTAATTATATAAAAGCTGGTTCTGAATGGTGTGTGACCATTGGAGCCCAGTTGATCTAGAACCATGGGGAACACTACGACGACTCTCGGTAAGTGCTTTAACTACTTAAACTGTCACTTAAACTGTTTCATAAAATTAATTCTGTATTGATTAGATTTTTTTGGTTTGTACTTATAGTAGCGTCAATATCTATATATTAGTACGTGATGCCAAAACTTTGGACTCCTTTTTACGAAAATTGCGAGGAAACAGGAGCATAAAATTTGGCACACTTGTAGTTTTTGTGTAGGAGAAGTGCAGAACGCTAATATTTTTCAATGATAATGCTTATAAAGTACATTGAATCATTCAGTAAAACATCACCCACACACACATTTGACACACACAAAAAAATATATGATAACGATAAAGATCAAAGATGGCGCACTAAAAATTTCGGAAACCAAGTAGTTGTTCTTGAGAAATTAAGATGGAGTTCTTATCAACAAGATATTAAAATTTATTATGGTCGAATTTTGACCAATGGGCGACCCCTAGTTATTATAAACACTGAAATGTACACAGTAAAACCGAATGTAATTTTTGATGAAATGAAATGAAAACAATTTATTTACAGAATACGTATGTTGGGAAGTTACAGAATAAATAATTAATTGTGTTTTTAATTTATTTATTCTACCAAATTGTTATACACAAATATTTACTAAGTAGTTTAAATACATTAATGTAATATTTATGTAGTATTTAATGTAATATTAATGAATATTTATTATTTATGAAGGTCAAAAGTCTCCGAAACCGTCGTGTTTGTATGAAAAGGCTAATGAATGTGGAAGAAGCAAGAAAGGTCAGTAAGGATTGTGAGATTTGGTAGTTACTCGATATTTTCTGCCTACCATGTAAGTGTCTTGGCGTGAAGATATGTATCTGTTTATCTGTGTAATAGTTATGGATGTTTAAAAATACTTAGCAATTTTATTATTGACAAAATGTTATAGCTAAATCCTATCTACCGTAAACTACAACCGTTTCAAAACGGTTTATCCTAAGTGATTTGTCCAAGTTGCTCAAATTGGCAAATCTCGACTCCAAATATCTGTTATATTTTTAACTATTTTCATGGGCCTATGTATACAGTTCTATAATAAACTTCCCACTTATATGAAAGAACTTCCAATTAATACATTTAAGAAATGTGTTAAATGTGAATTAAACCAAAAGGGTTATTATAACATTGTTGAATATTTAGCAGATAAGACTGCTTGGGATTAATTGCCCCTCATACTAATCTCTTATAAATATAATGTATCATTACATAAATTATTGTGAATATATTTTAAAGTAAGAAAAAAAAAGACAAGCCCGCTGAGTTTCTTGCCGGATCTTCTTAGTGTGCGGCCGCGTTCCGATCCGGTGGTAGATTTATTTTTATATAGATCCGTCACAAGTGCCTCTTGTAGGTTTGTGTAAAATAAAGATGATTTATTATTATTACTATTAACTGTCACTTTTTACATTAAAGTAGTGTAAAATTAGACAAGACATGCATAAATAGTAATAACCCTTATGATTATAATAATTATACATGTTATAGGTATATAATGATTATTATTAGCCTTTTCATTGGACACTTTTTAAATAAAATTGTTTTTCAACCTATGTTCAAAAAGGAGGAGGTTTACAAATTATTTATTTATTTAACACTTTATTGCACACAAAAAAAAACAAAAATACACAAAATACACGAGAAGGTAAAAATGCACAAAAGGCGAGCTTATCTCTAACTAAAGAAATTTCTTCCAGCCAACCCAAAAAAATTAAGCTGTGAAAATAAAATGGAAGGCATCGTGTACAAAAAAAAAACAATTAACTATAGCTATACTTAGAACAAATAAATAAAATATAATAATCAATCAAATTATTTTTATTTTTTTCGTTGTTCTCTTTAAAATGTTTATGGGGTGAACTAGTTCTGATGATTTAACTTAGTTACAAAGCAGTTTCTCAACTTTTGTTACCGCTAAAACTTGATCAAGAGATACATACTCGATACCTACTCAATAATACGTATTTAGCTTGTTTACTTAGATGACATATTATTAAATCATTAAAAATAAATTCCTGAAAAAACCTATCCATAAATTGTAGTTAAAAACTTTGTCGATTGTGTCAGCTTTCAAACAAAAATCGCATCAAAATCAGGCCATTTGTTTGGGCGTAATAAAACTTTAAGACACCTATTACATATACTGTCGTAGGATCAAATCGGATTTTTGCGCAGTTTACAGCCCTTAATTTGCTAATTACTAGAGGTAATTTTAAACTTTTAAGTATCTATTAGTAGGTAAAAGAGTCTCTAAATCTCCAGGGAGTAAGAATTAGCAGATACCAACTTGAAACTGATGAGCTGAGCAGGACGCTATTTTACTAGGTGGTAGAGTTTCGCAGCGACTCACCCGGATTGGTACCACCGCCTTACCTATTCCTGACGCCATAACCTCATGACGTATTCCGGTTCGGAGGGTAAGGTAGCCGGTAAACTTACTTTTGCTCGAGGCCTAACATCCCGGCCTCTGCTTGGCAATGCACCATTACCACCTTTGGTGTGTCTAGGCGGCGGGAATTTCTTACCATCAGGAAATCCGTCTGCTTGTTTGCCTTCCAATGTCATAAAAAATTGTGTGTGTACTTATGTACACGCGTTAGAAGTTATACTTCTTCGGCGTAATAAGATAAAAATCTTTTTAAAAATTTTATCTTTTGCCTTATTTTACATTTGTAGACAAAATGACACTAACCCTAGAAATAAAGAAATATTGTGAATACAGTTGTCAGTTCTCACGCAAACATACGTAGATGTCCTTACTTTTACTTTGTTGGTACCTTTTTTTGAAAAACTAAAATGTTATCTATAGCTAACTTCATCATGTCGGTTTTTCGTGACGGTGTGCGCGCGCATCGTAAAAATTTACCCTCATCATTTTTTCCTAACGCGCCAAAAGAAGTATAACTTCAAAAAAAACTGGTGACAAATATTTTTAAATAAATGGAGTTGAATGAAGTCGCTTTATATACAAAATAGAGGTGTGACGATAAGTGTTTTTAAGATGCTACGATTTTGGTAGACCTGCACACTTGACGTAGGATCATATGATAATGACGCATCAGTAACATCTGTTGGCCGCCTCGTTGGTCGAGTGGACCGACCAACCGCGAGGCTCGGGTTCGATTCCCGATGGGGCAGGCATTTGTGTGATGAACATTTAGATTTCCGCATATCCGGGTCTAGGTGCTTATTAAATTTATTCTTGTATCTATTTAAGTATTTCTATGTATTTGAATCGTTGACTAACACCCATAACACAAGCATATAATATGCTTACTTTGGGGTTAGATTCAATTTGTATAACTTGTCCAGAGATATTTATTTATTATTATTATCTGTGGTGTCTAGCGGCGACAGTGTTCTAATCAAAAGAACAGAACGGTTTCTTTGCTATCTCATAAACATTTGACTGATGACCTGGGCAAAGTCGCGGGGAGTCGCTGGATACAAACGGCTGGTGACGTTACTTGTGGCGCTCTTTGGGGGAGGCCTATGTCCAGCAGTGGACGTCCTCCGGCTGATAATGATGATGATGAAACATGTGATTTACAACAAATTGATGAGAAAAGCCTGACACTACTGTTATCGATATCACTCGGTGACAATTCAAAAACAGCGTCACCAAAATATTCCCAACTAACAGAGCAAATAATAAAGATAACATATCATTTTAATATCTATAATAAAACTGTAAAAGAGATGACTTTATAAAGATATTCCAGAATAAAATGGTATTTCCAAACGGATTTGACGTAGACACCTACGAGCAGTGCCGGATTAAGCCCAAAAGGGCAATAGGCCGTTTTGATTTTGAGTCCGCCCTTTTTTAAAAATGTTGTAAAAGTGACGGTTATTATGCAATTTCAGAAATTCAAACATCTCTTGTATTATATCAAGGTTTTAAAATGGGCATAAAATAACAATCAAACAACAAGATAAAATAAACATAAGAAATAAATACATATTAAAAAAAATGAAAAAAAATATTACAAAAAAAATTAAGGGTCTTGAGGGTCTCTGATCGTCGGGAGCCTCAGGCAATGGCCTAGTCTGGCCTATTGGGTAATCCAGCACTGCCTACAGGAAAAGCGCGTAAGTATTTCTGAAAGCTCGGCAAAGCGTCTGTGGTACTCCTGGCAATGCGGATATCTGCTAGCGGTAGTATCTACTTCTGAAAGCTCGGCAAAGCGTCTGTGGTACTCCTGGCAATGCGGATATCTGCTAGCGGTAGTATCCATTTACTATCAAGTTACCAAATTATCCGACTCCTCTTGACAAACTAACTAGCCTTCTTCTGTAAATTCCGTGAGAACCAGAAGAGGTATCAAGATACAAGTATTGTTCGTCTGTCTCTAGCCTCCTTACTATCCCCACCCACAAAAATCATACTATAACGTAGTTTGTTGCAACGTGAAAGATGCACAGCCCACCCCCTCTCATGCCCCATCCAACCTTCTTGGTTTTACGGCCGAATCTTCTGGAGAATACACGAGGCTCCGCTAGTTCTTCAGCTTTCCTGTGAAAGATGGACTAACAAACACACTTTCCTGTTCATAATTTCCAGAAAAAGAGTCGGGTGATGCAGGAATCTCCAATCAAGATCCCACTTCTCCTGCAAGGTCTTTAGAGTGGGGGGAGAGGAAATCACGATGGATAACTTTTGCGAAGATAGTCTATGTCGTTCTTTGTGCCGTCACTATGGTATGTACCTTAATTATATGAAATTAATTTAATTATATGAAAGAACTTCCAATTAATAAATTTAAGAGATGTGTCAAATGTAAATTAAATGAAAAGGGTTATTATAACATTGCCGAATATTTAGCAGATAAGACTGCTTGGGATTAATTGCTCCTCATGCTAATCTCTTATAAATATAATTACATTTATTATTGTAGACATATTTCAAAATAAGAAAAAAAAAGACAAGCCCACTGAGTTTCTTGCCGGATCTTCTCAGTGTGAGGCCGCGTTCCGATCCCGTGGTATATTTAATATTGTATAGACGCGTTACAGGTGCCTCTTGTAGGTTTACATGAAATAAAGATAATTTATTATTATTATTTTACTTACTTTTTAACTGTCCGTCATACATTTTTTTAACCCAAACCGAACATTCGGCCACAGTTTCGTTCGAAACCGCAAAACGAAAGTTAATAAAATTTATTCTAAATATCTGTAACATACGATAATCTGATGTAATTTAAAAAAATACATTAATTTACTGGAGATGGAGTGCTGTGCAGTAACTTGCCTGGGTAGGGATCCTTACCTGTTCCTGTCGCCATGTTGACACTGTCATGTTTCAGTGTGGAGGGTAGGGTAGACTTGCAGAATAGGTTCTATCCAGACTTCAGGACAGCGACGCACTGTAACAGCTAAGGAGTCAATAGGCGTCACGTGTCTCTTACCAAGGAAGTCGTGTGATTGCTCGCTGACCTCTAGCATAAAAAACCCGGATTGGTACCACCGCCTTACCTATTACTACCGCCATGCTGTCAGTGCTTGCCGTTGACGTGTTCCGCTTCGGAGGGTAAGGTAGACGGCAAACTTACTTTTACTTGAGGCCTAACATCCTGGCCTCAGGTTAGCAACGCACCATTATCACCTTTGGTGTCTCTAGGCGGCGTAAATTTCTTACCATCAGGAAATCCGTCTGCTTGTTTGCCTTCTAATATCATAAAGAAAATAAGGCACTTTCCGGACCCAAATGTGGTACATTATGTCGGTAAAATAGGTTATTCGGTTTATTCCTATCGGGGCGAGTAGCTACAAAGCACCAGTGGTGCTGGTGACATATTTAACATGTGCTTGCCTATTACAAGCTACCTGGTGGATGGTTGATGGTCTGTTTTACTCACCGGACCCGGGCCAACAAACCATCTTCCACAGATACCGTATTATGTTGGTCTTTACTACATATTTTTTCTAGCTCTGATGAAAACGGTGAGCAACATGACATAAGATGGTGATACTCATCCGTGTTAGCTGCTGCACAGTATTCTAGTTGGACTTCTATGGGCGCGTTTTAGTTGACACGTTTGTTAGGTAAAAACAGCAATAGAAATGCGATCGATTGCTTTACTTCAACTTCGAATTACCTTAGTAACAGTTTTGCTTGTCACGCAATAAGAAGTACCTAAGTACACGAAGTAAGAAGTACCTGGATAACCGATATTTCTTTTTATAAATTGTGTTTTTTAAACTTATATTATAATTGTGGATTATATTTAAGTACGACATATAGTATAAAATTTCGCCATCTGCTGGAACAAATTTATTGCTTACAAAAAACAGTATTATTATTCGCCAATAGATGTGGAAAAGTCATATTTTTCAGTTTAAGCACGAATAAAATTTTTAGTTTAAACACGAATAAAATGACATTTTCTAAAAATGATTCCTAGCTAGATTGCCCTATTTATCACCCCCGAAATCCCCAACATACAAAATTTCATGAAAATCGTTGTAGCCGATTCCGATATTCCAATTATATATATACAAGAATTGTTAAAGGTATAAGATAAGCAATTATGATACAAACATCGAACAATTTTTGCTCACTTATTGCAAATTAAGCTTGCTGGACTTCACTGTAGAACTTAGGTTGTTCCGTAGCCAAGCAGCTCATACAGGACGAGCTCTTATACCCTCTTATACCCTGACAGACGACTTATACCCTGACAGTAGTTTGGAGACTCTCACGTGTGGATTGATATTTATTCCTGCCATCATAACGTATACGATTGCCACTGCACTCTTCCAGTTTGAAGGGTCGAATGTAGAGCAAAGGGCATTGTGGCTTAAAATTTTGTTTAAGTAGATAGCTTGAGTGTGTACAGGTGACATGGATTTCCTTCCATAAATTAACCCGTCGGTTTGATGCCTTTTCTGTGTTATACAAAGTATCCTTCAAGGCAATTCATTCTTTGAAGGTCGGCATCGGAAGGTTGGATCTGTGATACTCCTGTAATAAATTATCATCGAGTAAGCCACTTACCTGTTTCTCCTCTTCTGTGAAAAATGTTTGCTTTTAAAAATGACTGACAAAGATGGAAATGATACTTTTTAGATGGTGTCGGTGGGGACCATTGCAGTAACGGTGATTGCTGCAATCACTACTAGAGACTTCACTGATACTGAAACGGAGAGGATGGGCGCCATGGTCGTCCTCGCCGTCACGTCCGCCGTAGTGCTCTCTGTTACCATCTACGCAGTGATCGCATTTTTGAAGAAACACACGAATGCTGTTTATCTGGTAAATCTCTTACTGGTATAGGGAAATTTTTATTTTTTATTTTCTTTATTTCGACATGCCAACAGCAATACACACACAATATTACAATATAACACTTAAAAATACACAAATTTTTGTACGTATGCCAATAAAAGGCATGCATAGCATTCTTAACAAAAAAAATATCAGCCAACATGTTGCTGCAAATGATGTAATATTACTTAATGACAATACCCCTAGTAATGATATTATCATAATAGTAATGCAAATTCAATTAAAATTTAAAGGTAAATGAAAATAATGTTATGCAGGAAGATACGCTGATTTTATTTTTTTTTTTTGAAAATGATGTTTCTTGTTCCGCTATTAGTATCGAAATAAGAAACTTTAACATCGCGATGTAGGATTAGTTTAGATTGTTGTGTCTATTGATCGTAGCAATAAATATTGTTTGGCCACTTTATATGTATAATCCAAATTTGCCGAAGGTAAGCATTGAAAGTAACAAAAAGGTATAAATGATGATAGCTGCTAACATGTGTTAGTAAATTCCTCAACACCCAACATCTAAATCCGAAGACGATAATGTATAATCCAAATTTGCCGAAGGTAAGCATTGCAAGTAAGCAAAAAGGCATAAATGATGATAGCTGCTAACATGTGTTAGTAAATTCCTCAACACCCAACATCTAAATCCGAAGACGATAATGTATAATCCAAATTTGCCGAATGTAAGCATTGAAAGTAAGCAAAAAGGTATAAATGATGATAGCTGCTAACATATTGTGTTAGTAAATTCCTCAACACCCAACATCTAAATCCGAAGACGATAATGTATAATCCAAATTTGCCGAAGGTAAGCATTGCAAGTAAGCAAAAAGGTACAAATGATGATGTTTGCTAACATGTGTTAGTAAATTCCTCAACACCCAACATCTAAATCCGAAGACGATAATGTCAAGTATTAACTTTCTTCGGCTGGCTGACTGCCACTAGGATGCCGGGACTAGGGCACTACTTTATGTCTTACAATTACTCACTAGCAGGCAAAGGGAAGAGATTCTGAATTCGAGTTTATGCTTTTTACATTCTTTTGATGTTACCACAAAAGTTTTTTACTGTTTTTTTGGAAGGCAAACAAGCAGACGGATTTCCTGATCGTAAGAAATTTACGCCACCTAAAGACACCAAAGGTGGTAATGGTGCGTTGCCAACCTTAGGCCAGGATGTTAGGCCTCGAGCAAAAGCAAGTTTACTGGTTACTTTACCATCCGAACCGGAAAACGTCGACGGCAAGCGCTGACATTATGGCGGCAGGAATAGGTAAGGTAGTGGTATCAATCTGGGTGCACCGTTGCAAGACTCGCCAACCTAGTCAGATGTCACGGTGCTAGTGACGGTAAACCTATGCTTGCCTTTTACGAGCTGCCTGGCACAGAAAGGCTGATGGTCTACTGATTGTATGAGATAACCGTGGTCCGTGGACACCATAGTGTCAAAGGAGCGTCGCTGTACTGTAACTGGGGTTTTAGGTCTATTGTGCAAGTCTACCAGCTACCCTACCCTCTAGACCAGACTTTACCACCAGTAATTTAGTTGGTAGTGGCATAGTTTACCCTGTGCTCATCTCTTACGAGTTACCTGGCAGAGAGACAGATGATCTATTCTACGCAGATGACCCGGACGAATACAGGGGACCTTTTAAAGCTCGTTGAAAGTAAGCCACTTGAGAATAATTAAAGAGAATAATTATGCTGATAGTTGATTTTTAAATTTTCTCACTTGTTGACTTAATATTTTAAATTACAATTAAAAAAAAATAGCCTAATCAATTCATGATAAGGTAAGTTCGTTTTAATAAATCCTTTAAAAAGTTTATAACAGCAATTACGGCCAGGAAACCCAAGGTTATTAGCATTAGTTAACCTTGGTTACTTCAAGTTCACCACTTGGGCAGTGGCATATCACGCGAGCCTGGGTCGATGGGGGGAAGGTAGTGGACGTCTGATCTAAGACTGTATTTAGATTTCAAGAAATTTAAGTGTTTTTATTCGCTAGAATATAAAATGCCAAAATTTCCTTCGCATTTTTGAAGTGAAACTTCTTTATCGGGGTTGGAAAAAAAATAGTGTAACATTTTTTCGTTACGCGTCACATTTTTCCGTTACGCTCCATTTTTGTTCTTATCCCTATCACGCGTGATTCGAAGTATACTTTCTCCAGCGGAGTAGGGATTGGCAATAAACTTTATTTAACCAATTTCTGTAAAGTTGCATATAGTAAATTATTTTTTGAAAAATAACGTCATAAAGAAGTTTCACTTCTTCACTTCTTACGAGTGTACGCTAGTACTCGCACACATTTTTTATTTTAGTAAGCCGCAATCACTTTGACAGCTCATTATTTTTGTTTCAAAAGTTTAAAATTTGCGCTGTATGCATTCCACCAGGCAGCACTCGCAAGCCTGAAGTCTCTCATATACGCGTATTTTAGTGTTACTCGGAATTAGATGATGAGCTTCAAACAAAGCTACTATTGATGGTCAGAAGGTTTATAACGAAAGCGTTAAAAATTTCACTCAATCAAACTTGAAGTTTCCTCCTGTTCGTCAGGGCACCCTGTGCAGAATAGACCGCCTGCCCTCCTGCCTGGAATCTCTTATGTGGAGAGCAAAGGTTAAAGGGACCATCTACTCAGCGATTCGCCCTGGTTGGGTACCATCACCTACTGCAGACCAACTACAGCCCGGAGGGTAGGGAAGCGGGTAGACTTTTACTTTAAGACTTAAGTCTAACATTTCGGCTATTGGATAGCGACACACCTATAACATCCATGGTGACTGTATGTCATGGTTATCTCCTATTATCAGGAGAAGAGAGAGTGTGCTTATTGTAAGA
The DNA here is from genome assembly GCA_002245505.1 of Calephelis nemesis. Lineage (NCBI taxonomy): Eukaryota > Metazoa > Arthropoda > Insecta > Lepidoptera > Riodinidae > Calephelis > Calephelis nemesis. Next base: position 79,656 of record NJDD01003094.1, read on the forward strand.
GAGTGTGTGTGTCTCTTTTTATAAAACCTTATTTATAAATTATTGAATGGGCAGGCGGCTCGTCTGTAACAATATCCTATAGAGAACATCACTATTGGCGAGTCGGAACTTTTGACCAGGTATCAGGAGATGTGTACAATACTCTTCTCTTCAGTCCAGCCTGGCCTGACCTTCACTAACGGCCCTCTCAACCCTCTCAATTATACGGGACCAAACAAGTTTTTTTTCCTGTACACTTTATGACTTCCTACAAAATGTTTTTAACCAACTCATTTTCCATTTCCAGGCATCAATAGTATTGTTGGTGGTCGCTATTGTGCAATCAATAGTAACTGGGGTAGCGGTGAGAATGACGGTAGATGACGAGGTCAACTTGAGCCGGTCGTTGGCAGAATCCTTCTCCCTGGCTCGACAGGAATCACCAAAATATGTCAAAACTTGGTCCAATATTCAACACGATGTAAGTCTATAAAATCTACTCGTACCTATTATATGAAAAACATTCGGGTTAGTCAAAGGTACTTAAGGTTAGTGCCCACTGACGGGGTCAGCGCGCTCCGCATTGAAAATCACACTTAGCTGGGCCGAACGGCATCGCATCACCCGATTTTTGTTACTTAGTACCAAAGACTAGTGTAAAAAAAGAAGAGTTTCAACTCTACTTCAAAACTTCAAACTTGGCAAGTATTGATAGTGGCGCCTCTAGTAGTTTGTAAGACAAAACTTTAGAGTTAAAATGTCATTGGCCCATCTACACAGGATTAAGATTGTTTCTACTTTTTTCTTTGGGGACTGTCGCAGAAATACGCCGCGGTAAAATGCACCGCGATGCAGCCCGGCACGATTTGCGTTGCTTTAAGCGTAATATGTACTTACATGAAAGCGATTTAGGTGGGTTATTGCGCAGCGATGCACCCTATTCCGGCCCGTCCAAATGTGCGCTAATCTTTTAGTATTTACCTGTTAACGGCTCTCATAGGTTTGACACTCAAACAAGCCGCTATACTCTTTTAATGACATCTGATTTTTGGATTTATTTTAGCCTAAATAGCAAAATAACTATTGCAACATCCGAACAATCTATAACAATTTTTTACCTACATGTTCAATTGCAATTTTTTTTAAAGTGTCTTATTCCGTCTTCTGCAAACCGATTTTATTTTTTTTATTTGAAAGAAAGTATTTCTGAAGAGGTGCCATCGCCACCAAGTCTGGATCAGATAATGGAATCTCAGAGAAATTGACGAAAATACCATATTTTAGAACTGATATGAAATTTAATTTATTGAACTGAAGACTATTCTAGCGGCGTTGCGCACTTTTTTGGAATGGGTAAAAATTTCTAAACTCGAGTCAGGACACGTGACCTGATCGAAAATTCGTAAGACGGATGGAGAGTAAACAGTTGGCCTGGCGTAGGAGAGGAAGTTTCCCCCTCTCTTTCTACGGCGCGGCGAAAATGTGCATGCCTGCGTCTGCTGTTTCGTTTAGACGGAGCAGGGCGCTTGCGCGATTGTTCGAGTTGTCATGTTTGTATATGACAACGCAATAAATGGTTATTGTATTCTACCACATAAATGATAGGACTTTCATACTGATAATTAAAGCAATTCGTGCAAAATTATTCCTTATTATTCCAAAATATCAAAAATGCAGTTTTCACTTCTGCCGGCACTCCCGGAGTGCAACCAGTTGTTCTTTTTTGTTTGCAGAGTATGTGTGACATAAATTTGTTACAAAAATTATTAAAAATACCAATGCATTTTACCACGTTATGGTGTACGAATATAAAATTAATATTTATACAAATTAAATATTTACATTTTTAAATCAAAGCACAATAAACATAATAATGTAATAAATTACAATTTTATTATTAATTCTAAAAATTGTAAAGATTGATTTTAATTCTACGAGTTTCTTTCGTACACTAACACCGTTTCCAACCCAAGCCAGTCAGAAGAATAAATGTAAGTTCGGACTACTTAGCCGACATAACATTGAAATCCAAGGAATATAAATACTCTTTAGCAATAGAAGAAGCGTATCTCTCTTTTAAAAATGCAACCACGGCTTTATACATATACCTACTCCAGCGCCGTTGCGGCTTTGTGAGGTGAACTTGTTGAAATCGAAGTAGGTTTTTAGTAGTTTACCGCAAAGACTACAATTGGTTTACCGTACTGTAGGTATATAATTTAAAAAAATCTATGACATTTTTATAGACAGGCAAATCAAGCTAAATATCTATAAATAGTAAGAAATACTCACGGCCTATTGACAGAGAAGATCTTATTAGTGACTCTTCAATCTAAGTAGGTACCTAACTTTTCGCGTGCTGGCAATTTAAAACGAGGAACACGACAGAAGCGATCAAACACGATATAGCGGCAAGAAGAGATAAGCCAGTGGTGCCAATCCTCATTATTAGACTGCTTGCTCATTTCGACAATAGGAATCTTTATTATTTCTATGTTTCAGTTTCTATGCTGCGGCTTAACATCCCCCGAAGACTACCGACAGCTGATGTTGCCTAGCAACCTTGCTCCTGATGTGTCTATATCCTGCTGCCCCTCATACGATCCGAAACGGTCAGAAATTCTTCAGGAACGGGAAAGACAAGCTTGCAGAGCCAGGCGAGACTATTACCAACAGGGCTGCGGCTCAGAAGTCTTAGAAGTGTTTAAAGGAACAACGCACTTGGTTCTGGGAATAACAACTGTGCTAATTGTTCTTACGGTTTGTCTATTTTTTTTTTTTTTTTATGTTATAGGAAGGCAAACAAGCAGACGGATTTCCTGATGGTAAGAAATTCACGCCGCCTAGAGACACCAAAGATGGTAATGGTGCGTTGCCAACCTGAGGTCGGGATGTTAGACCTCGAGCAAAAGTAAGTTTACCGGCTACCTTACCCTCCGGACCGGAACACGTCATGACGTTATGGCGGCAAGAATAGGTAAGGCGGTGGTACCAAAGCGGGCGAGTCGCTGCGAAACTCTACCACCTAGTCAGATGTCACGGTGTTAGTGATGATAAGCCTATGCTCGCCTTTTACGAGCTGCCTGGCCTGAAAGGCAGATGGTCTATTCTGCAAAGAAGCCCGGACCAACACGGGGAAACTTTACTGCTTCATCTGTAGTACAATACGTCATTGCGATATTATTTCGATTGCAAATATCTCACTGCAACGATGTTGATGAAATTTAGCTTTATAGGTAGAATCGTATCCTTCAAGTTGTCGAAATGTGATGTTAAGGCCCCATACTCAGTCAGCCAGAAGAGGCAATCACCGCACTCCCCCGTTCCATGATTACTATGAAATATTGCGCTCTAAAGTAAACGTCTTAAGCGACAAATCACTATTTTTGACACTATAAAAGTAATTTGAAAAAAGTATAAAAACTGAAACACTTATCTTTTAGGTATAGTACTTATCTATGTTTGTGTTAAATCTGGTGTCGATATTTTCATAATTGAAGTAGACATTTGGATTTTGCTTTCAAAAAAGGGTTAACTTTTTGATTTTTTTTCTATCGAGCAAAGTGATATGAATCGTGTTTTGGAAACACTAGTCTTATAAAGCATATTCATGATAATCTTGTGTATTTTTGTCTCCAAGATCCATGATGGCTTTGTATGAAAAAAAAACATTATACTGCTGACGTATTTTAGGGTATAAATGGACCCTTAATGGACCATTGTTTATGGGGTATAGTAACCGACAAACATCAAAGTGTATGAATATCGGTTTCATACAAACATCAGTCATCGCCTTTTGGATATAATAGTTTGTTCGTTAGTGAAATCAATGACGGTGGTAAAACTGACAGCTCAACTTATAGCTCAGATTTTCGGGCAACAAAAAGAAAATTGGGTTTTTCCACTTTTCTAATATAAGAAAAATGTTGTGGGACTTAGTATTTTCGGCTAGTCGTGGGTGCCCTGGTTGTGCCTCTGCCTACCACTCCGAGGATATGGGCGTGAAGATACTTTACTTTACTTTCAAATATTTATCATAAATAAATTTGTAAAATTTAAACAAATGACATTGATTTCAGCGCCATCTTGAGAAAGTACTTATTACTTAGTTTGTCTATATTATTCCAAGAGTCTTAGTTTAATAAATTACAAAATAGTTCTATTAAGTGATACTAGATGTCGTATTTAACAATGCGTATTATTTATTATTCGGTTTTTTTTTTCAGATCATTTTGGCAGTTCTTGGCTATGTTTTATGCAAGATTTATGATAAATTACTTGGTTTGAAGAAAGAAGAAAATGTTAAGGCATAAAATGTAACTATTGCATTTCAGTTCAGTTCAGATCTCAATTATAATAAGACAACGGACATGATGGATTGTGTATAATATTTTATATAGATATTTATTAAAGCATTATTTAAGTAGGGATCGCTAATTTATTATCTGTTAAGTAAACGACTGTGAGACTACCTACGTATTGTTTTTATTGAATTTCCATATTTTATTACTAATCCGGTTTATCGATTTGTTGAATTGTTGCTTGTAAATCACCTTATATTTTCTTGTTGCTAGGTATATGTCTATCTACCTAACTGACATACCTACCTATTCCTGTACAGAATATTTACTAGCGAGAGAGAGAGAGATTACATTCCAGTCTTACAGAATCTGAGATCGGTGCACGTCAAACTTATTCTATCTTCTACATTATACCTTTTCCCTTAACTTTTAATTTATATCAAAGTTAACAAATATTCGTTAGTTGAGTACATGTTAAGTGAGTAGGTAGATATTTGTAATATTAAAAATTAGTTCCGACGTTTTTTAAAATTGTTATTTGTTAGTACAAATAAAATTAATTTAGTATTGATTCAAAATTTTGCATCTTTGACATAAGCATCGGTGGTTCAGTGGTAGAATGCTCGCCTGCCACGCGGGCGGCCCGGGTTCGATTCCCGGCCGATGCATCTTTTTTTAAACATTTTTTTTTATAAACATTTTTTTTTATAAATTATTTATTTTGTGTGGATGTGTTTTAAAACATTAGTATAAGACTTATGTTATACCTATTCATACAATTTGCAATTCGCTTTACAATTTTTATTGTTATCTTGTTCTACTGGCAGTACTAAAACTGACATTTTGTCTATTTTTTTTAATATCTTTTTTGCAAAAGCGTCAATTACACAATTTCGTAAGAAAAAATATTGAGTTCATTACTGATGATAAAATAGTTCCATTTTAATTAATGTCTGCTTACATCCTTAACAAACAGTTTTTAAATCAATCAAAACATTTATTTAGCCGTAAAAGAACAGAGTCTACCATGAGTTGGTATAGATTACGTTCTGGAAGTTACGTGTCGAAATCTATGAAACTTTTGGTGTAAGAATGTGTTTCTCTTAGTCACCAATAGAGGCGCTGTTCAAAGTTTTCATATAAATAATTTACAGAGACGGTAGCGAGTATAGTAAACTTGACAAGCCCCAAACTCATGGTAAGGGCTAAGCGTAGGTACTTACTATATAATCAAAATGTTGTATTTGATAGGAAAACTTGAGAAAAATGAATAAATTTAAAAATTAACAAAGAATTAAAAAATATTTTTGTTTAAATTTAACTGTCTAATCAAATATTAAACAGTTCAAATCAAGATGTCAAGATGCAAATTAGTTTTATTTAAATAGTTAAAAAATCAGGCGGATCCAGGTACTTACATCCAAAATTTAACGACTTCAAATTGAATAAGAAATTTCCAATTCAACTATCTTGCGTAGGTAAGATTATGAAATATTCAACCCTCTAAACACGAACAAGAATAACGAGCAATGGGGTTGTAGAAGGGAGATTTGAGATTTCACTATAGACTAGCCGATCCGGCGAACTTCGTATCGCGTCATATAAACAGCTACCAACAGTTTGTATGGGTTAAAACAGTGCTTTTTCCTATTTTTTCCAAGTTCTCGTTTCATGAGAACCCCTTTTTTGACAATATTAGTAGGTAATTGTCAATAAAAATGACAATGAAAAAGAATTAGCGTAATTGGTCCATTCTTTCAGGCGTGATGCGAAGACAACTCAAAATGGGGATTTTGTATATATTTTATATGTATATGTATATAATGTATCGATATTTATAGCGCTGTTGGTCTATAATTAGAAAGCATTACTCAAAGTTTTGTGCAAATAAACAAAGACTGTAAAAAAATATGAAGCCCCGAGTAAAGCGCCGTAAGTGTATGGCAAGGTCTCTGCTGTCTTTTTTATGTGTGACTATCTGACCCGGCAAACGTTATCTTGCCGTATAAATAATTTCTCGCCTCTGTGGTCGAGCGGTCCGGGTGTTGGACTTGACTGCATGAGGTCTCGGGTTCGAATCCCGGGTCGGCCAACAAAAAGAAAATTGGATTTTTCCAATTTTCTAATAAAAAAAATGTTGGTCGGGATTGGAAATGTGCCCGATTGGCAATAGGCTTGCCACCTATCACATTGCTTAGCCTTGCCACCCGGGATTCGAACCCGGGACCTCTTGCAATCAAGTCCAACAACTGAACCGCTAGACCACAGAGGCGAAATAATAAGTACTAATGTGGTTTTAAGTAAGGTTTTAACTGCCGAGTAAGGCCGTGACTGATGTTTGCATGAAGCCGATATCATACACTTTGATAACCATTATTCAAATGTAATTCAATGACTGTGATTAACTAACAAACTGACAGCAACTGACACCAAAACTTACCATATAGTCTACTATATGGTAAGTTTTGGTGTCAGTTGCTGTTCTAAAATTTCTAAATTTTATACTAGTTGTAGTCCTTCACCCACGTAAGGTCAGCTCTTTCGCGAACTCATTGAGATATCGGAATAAAAAGTCCTTATCTGAGGCCTAATCTATCTCTGTAATTAAAATAAAACAAAGTTGTTAAAGTATGAAGAATGTTTCCACAATTTGGCATTAGTAGGAGACTTTTCAAAGGAGTCCGAGACCAACCCAGGTTAAAAAGTCTGAACAAAACGAACGGAAGATAAATGGATACTTAAATTCTAACGAAGAAATGTTGGGTTCGCAAAGAGTAAAGTAGACGAGGCCTCTGGCAAAACTTAGTTGTAAAATATTAGAAATATTCTTGAATATTACGGAGGGACTTTTCACACTTATTTGTTAATTTCTTTGCGTGTGTAATTTTTTTTAAATTGAGAATGCGACTCCAACCCTTTTTTTTGAAGAGACAAGCCTATAACCAGATAATAGCGTAACTAGCTGACTATCAATGGCAATAGAATCGGTGCAACGTGGATGCTGGGACTAACCCAATATCTCAAGGTCTAATTCTTGTATGCATACACAAGTAAGTTTACTATTAAGCTGACATTTGACACTTGTTACTTTCTGCCTAGTCTGTAAGGGATTCGGCTTGACAGAGCCAGTGACAAGGGCTGTTATTTTGGCAGCAGAAACAGTTAGCAATGGAAAGAATCTAAGAACACAAAACATAAACATACTGCCTAAATGGTCGCAATTACTGAGTCCAGCCGAATTTTTGTCACAGTCGAGCCATGGAAAAACTCACACGAAATTTGTACAATAATTTGCCAATATGTAACTACGTCAGACAAAATACAATTATTTTTAACACATAGCAATCTATGTGTGTC
>NJDD01003094.1:87317-102217 GCA_002245505.1 Calephelis nemesis
CGTGTCTATCTCACCCCGTGTTGGTCCGGGCTCCTTTGTAGAATAGACCATCTACGTTTCTGTGCCAGGCAGCTCGTAAAAGGCGAGCATAGATAGGCTTGCCGTCACTAACACCGTGACTTCTGACTAGGTGGTAGAGTTTCGCAGCGACTCACCTGGATTGGTACCACCGCCTTACCTATTCCTGCCGCCATAACGTCATGACGTGTTCCGGTTCGGAGGGTAAGGTAGCCGGTTAACTTACTTTTGCTCGAGGCCTAACATCCCGGCATCTGGTTGGCAACGCACTATTACCACCTTTGGTGTCTCTAGGCGGCGGGAATTTCTTACCATCAGGAAATCCGTCTGCTTGTTTGCCTTCTAATGTTATAAAAAAAATGTCAAATTAAATGCTGTATGTTAGCTTTCACATTAGTTCTATTTAAAGTATGCGCTTCGGCTATGTTCGTCAAGCTTCGGAAGTCTGAATGTATTTTAAAGATATCTATATAGAGTTGTTATTACACATCTATATATTCTATATAATCATTTCGCTTAAATTTAGATTAGGTCAGCCAATTTAAAACTAAAAGTAGGTATAAAGTGTAAAGACGAAACGCTTAATTTAAATAGTAGTACTGTACATAGACGTACGTATAAGTGCAAGTATACCCTAACAGCTTCATTAAAGAAACAAGAACATGAGATAGCATTGATTTAACGACAGAAGCGGGGAACGAAGCTATTCGAATAAACATGCCCCACAGCCGCCATTATTCTGTCACTTATCGATAAACTGATCGGAATCGAATAGATCTTATCGATATCTCGATTATGATTAATAGAGTGCGATGACGTTTTTAATAGTGTTCTAATTTTAAATTAATTGGAACGTCTTGAGATCCAATTATTTTATAATTAACGACATATTCCGTTGAAAATAATGAGCATACCTGTTAAGTTGTTTGTAATAATACCAGTTTGGCGCAACTTTAATATCAAAAATTAAAAACAAAGCTTGCTATGTTTTTATTCGCCCAAATCATATGACACTAGTTGCCTTATACTTGAATGCCTTTAGACTTACTTTCAAATTATAGGCGTTATAATTTTACTTTTTTTAATTTTACAAGTAAACTTTACACAAATTCGGGTTTGCTATGCATCTAGGGAAATCCCGCCTCTTGTTACGTAGTATTTAGGTATATACTACTATTGAAAGAAAGTGTTGGTGTTAAAATGCGAAAGGGCATACTCCGCTGGTTCGGGCATGTGGAAAGAATGACAGATGAAAGATTGACATAGCAGATATACAATGCGAATGTGGATGGATGTAGGTACCCGGGGAGACCAAGGCTGACATTTCACGATCAGATCAATCGAATATTATCCGAGGGTGGTGTCAAGAGTCTCCGAAACCGGCGTGTTTGTATGAAAAGGGTAATGAATGTGAAGGAAGCAAGACAGGTTTGTCAGGATCGTGAGGTCTGGCACTCGATACTCTCTGCCTATCTGGTAAGGGACTTGGCGTGAAGATATGTATGTATGTACTCTTTGATAATACAGACTAAAAAGTACACGATCTCATGATAATAAATGAATATTATTCTGTTATGGCCTTACACGTGAACGGATAGACTAATTTTGCTAATTCTTTCTTTGTTGTGGTAGTTTTTGTCAAGTGAAGATACTTATTAAAAGAAAAAGCGGGAAAATTGCAGGAAAATTTAAAAAATTAACACATTAGTCCATACATACCATTAGTAGTTGTAACAATAATAATCAATGTTTATGCATGTTATCCATATAGAAGCTTTTGTCCACTGTTTTGCTTGTGCTTGCTTACTCTGTCCCGTTGTACCAACTACTTTCCTATCCTTTATATGTATGTTGTATGTAAAAACTATAAAAATGTTTAGTTTTTAAATTCATCCCAATCATATTCATGCATCGTGACGTAAGTTTTTTATATATAAGTACAGATAGTTGCGGAAAGGAAAAGTAAAACCACAAGACTGGAAAGTTTCTACACTGCGGTAAAACCACAGAATTCTGTAATAGACAGACAAGTTTCACTCATATTACATTTTATATAATTGTTACTCTCTTCCATCAATGGGTCCATACACTGTAATGCCTGAACTTATGAAGTATGGAGTGCTACAAAATAGTAACATCACAAATATTATGATAATTAATACATGACATTTGATAAAAAAAATTGTACCTCTAAGGTAGTCTAATTCAATACATCTTTCCTAGATGTAGTTTTGACCGCCTCCTTGGTCGATAGGTTAGCGTAGACGCCTAACGCTATCAAAGCAACAGCTCGGGTGCGATTCCCGACAGGTACAGACGTTTGTTGGAACATTTAAGTGTTTCTTAAATGGAAATTCAAATATTTCCGGGTGTTTATGAAGTTTATTCTAATATCTATTAAAATATTTATTTATATCAGTATCGTTAAGCCCAAAACACAAGCATGTAATTTTCTTAGTTTGAAGTTAGATAAAAAAAAATGGAGTTAGACAAATTTGTGTAATTTTAGGTATGAATCAAATATTATTTAAAAAAATGTAGGTTTCATAGGGTTTTCTGAAAAACTCTTTTAGATGGTTTAAAATATCAAATGATTTAGTTATAAAACATATTTTTTCTTGATTTCGCAACACAAGTAAACTCAACAGCTCGTGTACATATATGTTTGTTCTTTTGTTCCATTCCACTTTAATCGATCGACTTCTTTTCATCGAGATGACATTTTAACAATTTAAAAGGATTATTTTTATTTATATTCCAGGATCAGGAACCATAAAGAAATACACCTGATTGCTTACCATCATAATTTTTTAAGAAATATCCGCTGTACTGTAACAGTGTCTCACAATTGCAATATTTTTAAGTCATGTTTGTACTTGTATTTTGAATCCATATAAGTAAAATAACTATTATACAGCCATAGTCACCGTCACAGTCCATATCGTCATCGTCGCCATGATTAAGGTTATCATTATCGCCATTTCAATGTCAATGTCAAAATATGACACTATTGTAACAATATTATGGCTGTAGAAGATATATTTTAAATAAAACATCAAAGCAGATAAATGCACGCCTCAGTAAATTCCATTACAGATGCAGAGCAGTCACGAAAGCGTGTCGCAGTCAGACACCGTAAATGCTGGCCACGGACCTGCTGATGTTATGAACATATTAATTTTAGTACTATTAGATCGACTTGATTCCTTGGCGTTGCGTAGAAATGTTGGGTCTCTCAATGTTTTCTACCGCATCTATCATGGGAATGTTCTGAGGAGTTGTTTCGCTTAATTCCAGCCACTGATTTCCACCTTCGGACTTCGTGACAGAGTTTAAAGTATCATGTCCATCATCTTGATCGTGGCGATCTACAACTGTGCGATTCCGAAGACATTTTTTACTTCGCACAACACCTTTGTAGAATCAGTTACCGAGGGCGGTATTCCCAAACAATTATGACTTAGGGACCTTCAAGAAAAGAGCGTACGCATTCCTTAAAGGTCGGCAACGCATTTGTGATACTCCTGGTGTTGCGGATGTCCTTGGGCGGCGGTAATCACTTTCCATCAGGTGACCCACTTGCTCGTTTGCCTCCTCTTCTATAAAAAAAAGATTTAATGATATACATAAGTATTGTGACTGCCTTCTTAGTCAAGTTTTACCAACGTAATTCGAAGAGGTTCTAGTTGTGTTCTCGAATATTTACAGCTATTATGTATTCTATTAAATATAAATAAATACGAGCAGAAAGACCCCAACTGTTAAAGATATAAAAAATAAGATAATAATTATACATAAAAAATTAAGATAAAAATGATTGCGTACCCCACGACGAGCCGAAGACACTAAGTCCCACAATGTAATAGGTGGCAAGCAACCGGACATGTATCCAATTCTGGGTAACGTTATTTTGTTAGAAAATTGGAAATAAACATTTTCTATTTTTTTTTGTTGCCGGACACGGACTTACTACCTCGCTTCTCATAAAGTTATAAATTTTCTAGATTTTAATTTACTATCGGCCACTCATGAAAGTGCCGGTCTTGCATATATTACACAACTCGTGGTTATATCTTCTTAATATATATTATAAATCTCGTGTCACAATGTTTGTCCTCAATGGACTCCTAAACCACTTAACCGATTATAATAAAATTCGCACACCGTGTGCAGTTCGATCCAACTTGAGAGATAGGATAGCTTATATCTCAATTTATGGTAATAAAATTATCATCCGAGCGAAGCCGGAACGGGCAGCTAGTTATTATTTATATCTAAAATATTTTTTTGTCTAGATTTCACAAGGGTCCAATTTTAATAAGTCAAAGACTTTGGGTGGTAGTTCACCTATCGAATGTCTTCGTCCAATGTACATTTGATCAAATAAATTGGATGACTTCATCCAATGATCAATGTCAATCGATGAACAAAGATTTTTTAAAATTAGCGACCAATATTATCTAATACTAATAAACTATGTGAATGATATGTCTCTTAAGGCAAGTGAATACTTGCGCCCTCTAATTTATGGGATTTGCCCTTGATTACTTTATCGGTACGATTAATATCTGGTCTCCTCGCTTCAGTGGTCTAGCGGTTTGGCGTCGCAATTGACTTTTTGAGGTCCGGTAGGTAGGAAGGTAGGTCAAGTAACACATTGCGGGATTTAGTGTCTTCAGCTAGTCGTGTGTGCCCTGGTTGTGCCTCTGCCGACCTCTTCGGAGATATGGGCGTGAAGATATTTTTTTTTAATGTGAAAGTTATGGCTACACTGTATATCAGTTACAAGACAATCACTGTTATTAACTGACACCAAAAAAGTTCTCTATTCAACTGTGTGTTTATTTTTTTTTGTGTTTGGTACGCTATTACTCGTCCAATGACATTCCGATTTCGATGGTCTGTTTTTAAGGAAGATAGGTCATGAGCATGACGAATACGGAATTTTTAATCTCCGTAATTAGTGACCGTGGCCCAAATAGATGTTTTTGAGATAAGTACTTATACTTCAAAATGTAATCAAATATAATATAAAATAAAATGTAATCAAATAGCGTTAAATGAAAAAGAAATAATTAGATTCGTTTTTGTAGTTTAACTGCGTTTAAATTAATTTTCATTATTTAATAAAAATATCTTAGTAACAAAACTCTGTTCGATCTATCTTTAACTGTCGATAGGCTATTGAAACCAGCCATAAAATAACTTCAATAAAAATGACATTGCAATAAAAATTAGCTACTGCAATTAAAATTGAAAAAATATCATTTTCTGAGTATCAACTTACTATTTAAATATCTTCACGCCAAGTCCCTTGCGGGGTAGGCAGAGAGTATCGAGTGCCAGACCTCACGATCCTGACAAACCTGTCTTGCTTCCTTCACATTCATTACCCTTTTCATACAAACACGCCGTTTTCGGAGACTCTTGACACCACCCTCGGATAATATCTGATTGATCTGATCGTGAAATGTCAGTAAAATTAAACTTACTATTTAAAATAGTAGAATAAGTAATAAAATATCTACAATTGTTTACAACAACAAACATTTTTATGACAGTAAAATTGACATGACTGAAACTCTTGACCATTGACTAAAAAGGTTTTTTTGAAATTTAAATTCCACGGTAAAACCCAGCCTAAGAAGATTTTCCCCGTGTTGGTCCGGGCTTCTTTGCAGAATAGACCATCTGCCTTTCTGCCAAGCAGCTCGTAAAAGGTGAGCATAGCCTTACCGTCACTAACACCGTGACATCTGACTAGGTGGTAAAGTTTCCGGATCCGGATTGGAACCACCGCCTTACCTATTCCTGCCTTCATAACGTCATGACGTGTTCCGGTTCAGAGGGTAAGGTAGTCGGTGAACTTACTTTTGCTCGTGGCCTGACGGCCTCAGGTTGGTAACTCACCATTACCACCTTTGGTGTATCTAGGCGGCGGGAATTTCTTAACGTTAGGAAATCCGTCTGCTTGTTTGCCTTCCTTCCATTATCATTAAAAAAGTAAGTACTGAAACATCAAACCAAACTTGTGTTGTCAAAGCTTGGTAAACCGCCAGTACCTGTACGCCAGCAAATTGTGTTAAATGTAAATTAAATCAAAAAGGTTATTATAACATTGCTGAATATTTAACAGATAAGACTGCTTGGGAGTAATTGCTCCTCATGCCAATCTCTTATAAAATATATTGTATCATTATATAAATTATTGTAAATATATTTTAAAGTAAGAAAAAAAAAGACAAGCCCGCTGAGTTTCTTGCCGGATCTTCTCAGTGTGCGGCCGCGTTCGGGTCCGGTGGTAGATTTATTATTATATAGACCCGTCACAAGTGCCTCTCGTAGGTTTATGTGGAATAAAGATGATTTATTATTATTATTACCTATTCTCAATTAGAAAAAACAATCGAACAATGACCATTGCGGTGAGTAGAAACCTATGGATGTGTTGGATAACGTACCTACTGCGAAAAACCACAACCGGCAGCAGCACCCCAACTAAAGTTAGATAAGACAATTTGTTTATTTTATTTTGTTGTTTGTTTCTTCGATTTCTACTTTATGCCAATTTTCAAATTTTAAACAGTTTGCTTAAATTCCAAAACAGCGCTTGCAAGCCCAAGCTTGTTTAAATTAACAAAAATTTTACAATATTTTTGAAAAACGGGGGGCCCAAAATCAAAACGATCTAGGGCCCCCTATAGGCTTAATCCAGCACTGTTATTTATTTATTATTTACTTCTATGCACCTTGTGTTTTTTTTTTGTTTGGAAGGCTAATAAGCAAACAAATTTAATACATAAATAAATATCTTCGCGTCATGGTAAGGCCTCGTTTGTCGAGTCCCTGGCGTATACACCTAACTACACCGACTTACCGCGGGCCTCGGGTTCGATTTCCGACGGGGGCAGGCATTTGTGGGATGAACATGTAGATGTCTGCATTTCCGGGTCTGGGTTTATTCAATTTATTCTGGTATCAATTTAAGTATTTTTATGTATTAGTATCGTTGACCCATAACACAAGCATATAATTTGCTTACTTTGGGGTTAGATTCAGTCTGTGTAAGTTGTCCAGGTATGTTTATTATTTATTTATTATTATATACCTACTCTACTAAATTAATTAACTTTACTGTACTTGCCTAACGTGATAGGCAGAGAGATAGTTCCAAATTCATTGCTCTTTTTATACAAGCCCCCTGGTTTTGGAGACTCTTGCAACTATCCTTGGATAAAAACACATTAATTTGATCGTGGAAAATCAACCTAGGTCGATAAGATAATATAAAGGTACAATACTTTCAAGGGGGTCAGCGTATCTGTACCTACTGAGCCTAAGGGGTACCTGTTTAAAACAACTTAACCGTAACTTGTTTGGTACTCGTACAGTTCTGGATTACCCACTAGGCCTGACAAGGCCATGGCCTGGGGCCTCCTACGATCAAGGGACATGAATTTTTATTCGAAATAAAATTTTTAATTTAATTTTTTTTTATTTTTTTAATTTCAAAAAAATATTCGTTTTTATTTATTGTGTTTATTTTATTTTGTTGTTTGTTTCTTCGATTTCTACTTTATGCCAATTTTCAAATTTTAAACAGTTTGCTTAAATTCCAAAACAGCGCTGGCAAGCCCGAGCTTGTTTAAATTAACAAAAATTTTACAATATTTTTGAAAAACGGGGGGCCCAAAATCAAAACGGTCTAGGGCCCCCTATAGACTTAATCCGGCACTGTACTCGTATTAACGAAAAGTGCCAAAGCACTTAGGTAAGTTAGTAGGAAAACTGGTAAACTTACCTACGTAACTGGTAGGTAAGCTTACCAGCTTTCCCAGCCTCCATCGTGTAACCTTATTCCTTTTCAATTTTACCGTTTACTATTCACCGAAAATTACAATAAAATACATTGTTGCACTTATATGGTAATTCTAGCTGACCCAGCAAACTTCGTATCGCTTGACATTAATGCTTCGACAGTAGCGCAGTCTGTCGGATCCGATGTGAAACATTCCAAAATCAACAACCACTTATTATTAAAAAAAATATTAAAAAAACATTTTCCCGGAGACCAAATTGTGAATCTAAACCATTCTCGAATTCCCTTGAACACGCACAAAAACTTTCATCAACATCGGTCCAGTCCAGCCATCTAGAAGGAGTTCAGTGACATAAACACTCACAGAAGAATTATATATATAAACATTTAAATTATGTTATACGAGGCGGTCTTATCTTGGTTTTCTGCGAATGTGTATTCTAACTAAGTATATAATAGTTAGAACCTGTAGATACTGATGGAATAAATGAGATAAATAATTACAAAATGTAATATGGTATAATGCCAACAATCTCATGTTTCATAAAGTTTCATGTCCCCAACACCAAGGTATATTTCGTAATTACATTTCATTATAAATTCATTCATTATACGCATTTCACACATGAAACAACCGACGCTGACCTCAATCATGTTCAAATATTTGCTTCAAGATCTAAAACAGTAGCGACAACTGGCGGGAAAACAACATTTAGTCTGTTGGCACAACTGGCACATGGAATTTAGACTATTCCAACAAACAGGGCGTTCACATTTGGAAATATGGTGGCTCTGTCGGCAAGCAGCTCCTAGGTAGACACTTCACACGCATACACATTGATTATGACGGTACATGGGGTCCCACATTTTTCCGCTTTTCCATTTACATTTAAGCTTATGATAATTAAGTCACAATTAATGTCTTCAGCTATTCTTTCTTTAACTCTTCTTTTTTTTTCTTTAGGTTTTGGCATTCGCGTTAGCATTTTGCCATTAGTCAAGTAGAAATTTGCATCAAAATTCGATGGGTTTTCGGGGTTCAAATATAATTAGTCATAAGTCGTCAAAAAGTTTTGTCAGGGTCTTGGGTAAAGCGGTGGCCTCATTACTAAAGTTCATATGGTGAGATTTGGCGGCAATGAGGAAATACACGATACGCCAATTTCTTCATGATAATTTCATTTGTGCACTTTCACTGAACAAAATTGTACGAAATGTCACCAAAATTGACCAATTTCACTCAATATAACGAAACTCAATAATGGCGCCAAAACTCTCTTAAAATCCTTAATCTACACAAAAAAAGTCAATACGCAAGTGCATATGTAAAATTATGCAAAAGGCGAGCTTAACTCTAAAAGAGATTTCTCAAAGGAAGAGAATGCATAAAAGAAACATGTAGACCATACAGTGCACAATACATAAACTTACTATACAAAAAACAGAAACTAAATTACTAATTATGACTAAAGTGCCAACATACTAATTAATAACGCACTAAAAGGCTCCATAACTGCTTTGTAAACTGTCAATGACAGAATACTCCGAATTTCATAAGGCAATGATTAAAAATAAGAATTCGTGGGTGCCTTGTAGCTCTGCTTATCTTTTCAGGAAGACAGGCGTGAGGAATTAAGCAGGTATTAAACCCCAGGTATTTACCCCGTGTTGGTCCGGGCTCCTTTGCAGAATAGACCATCTGCCTGTGCTAGGCAGCTATAAAAGGCGAGCATATGCTTATAGTCACTAACACCGTGACAACTGACTAGGTGGTAGAGTTTCGCAGCTACTCCCGGATTGGTACCGCCGACCTACCTATTCCTGCCGCCATGAAGTCATCATGTGTTTCGGTTCGGAGGGTAAGGTAGCCGGTAAATTTACTTTTGCTCTAGACCTAACATCCCGACCTCAGGTTCTCAGGTTGGCCACGCACCATTACCTTTGGTGTCTTTAGGCGGCGGGAATTCCTTACCATCAGGAAATCCGTCTGCTTCTTTGCCTTCCAATATCATAAAAAAAACGTTGTTAATTATTTCGTACACGCAGGAATCGCAAATCATTTCATGTGGACGATTGTATGGCTAGGTGTATTTTCAACAAGAAATTGTTTAGGTATTAACGTTCTAAAAATAATTTTCCTGTCCCTTCCGAGTGTAGTGTCAGTAGGAACTGGAAATGGGATCCGCGAATTGATGTGATAAAAAAGGGTGAATACAAATTAACCATCTTCCATTACTTAAACGATTGTGTTGAACCTACACCCATATTATGACGTTTTCAATTGTCTATACTTACTAATTACTAGATAGTATAAAACAAAGTCGCTTCCTCTGTCCTCTCTCTCCTCTGTTAATAGATAAAATGATTGAAGAGGAAGGTTTATATGTATATTTCATAACCGTGCGAAACCGGGGCGGGCCGCTAGTAATAATATGATAAATATTTGATTTTTTGTTTGTTTGTATATTTATTTACACCGATTTAAAAAAATGTTTCACCTTTAGAATGCTACATTATCCTTGAGAGACAAAAGCTCTGTTTCATCAAAATCGGTGCAGTAGAAGCCAAGTTACGTGAAACTGCTAGTGAACAATATATGTAATTAGTTTGTAGAATTCATAGTATCTTAGCCCTGCTGGGTGAACATATACAACATATACTAACGTTATACTATATATAACACATTGGGTTGGTCCGAGTCCTCTGATTGGAATAGACCATCTTCCTCTCTTTTAGGCAGCTCGTGAGAGATGAGCACTAGTAAACATGAACCACTAGTGGTAGAGTGCAGCAACTTGTCTGGGTAGAGATCCACAGCCTTACCTATTCCTGCCACCATAATGACTCTTCCATGTTCCGATCTAGAGAGTAGGGTAGGGTAAGACCTAAAGAAACTAAGTCCCACGACGAGATAGGTGGCAAGCCTATCGCCAACCGGGCACATGTCCAATCTCGAGCAACGTATTTTTTATTGGAAATTGGAAAAACCTAATTTTCTTTTTGTTGCCCGACCAGGGATTCGAACCCGAGACCTCATGCAATCAAGTCCAACACCCGGACCGCTCGACCACAGAGGCGACACTATACTACTATTACTATGTATGTTTTATACTATGTAGTGATATAGATGCTAGTTTTTTTTATTATTTTTTTAGGATTATAAAGCCGTGTTGTAAGAACCGCTACTATTGTTTTATAAACATTTTATATATATTTAAAATAAATATTTTCTTATTCTTTTTCTTACATTCAATTTAAATTGAAATGTTAGCTACTTCAAGCGTTAAAATTATGCAAAAATAGAATAAGCGATAACTAATATATTCTGGAATTAATATGTGAAATAAAATAATGAATTTATTAAAGTTATTTATCTTGAATTTTTATCACTTTGAATTGATAGTAAAACTGGTTTGAGATGCTTTTACATAAATGTATTAAAACTATGACACTGCGTAAGTATAAAAACATGCAAATTCACGAGTAGCTAAAATATGTTTATTACTAATAGATTATGTGTAGGTATACAAGTGCATTTCTTAAAAGTAATAAATACACGTTGTATGTATGAAAGATGATAATAATGCGTTGCCAACTTAAGACTGGTAAGCCTTAAGCAACTTGTCAGTTTACTGTCTTTCTCCTCCAAACCTGAACACGAAAACATCTACTAAATAAACACAGATTCTGTGATAGAGACAAACAAAATCCCCCTGGCCTATTGTGAGCTGATTGACAGAAACGCTCATAGCCGTATTCTTATATTTATATAGACTTTATCCTTATATTTCAATATATAATTTAACATACACATAAACAAAGTTGATTTTCACTGTTTGTGGTTATGTATACAAAAATCTTTAAAACTAAGCAACTTTTTAAATTGATAGAGTGCTAAAGTTTTATATGAATGTACGTAAAACAGAGAACTTTCCGGGGAACAAGCGAAACTGGGACGGGTTGCTATTTAACATACAAAAACGTAATAGAGCTTACAGAGAATGGTTGAAGTTTTTTTTTAAATTACTATCCAGTTGTAGATTATTGAATCTTAAACTTAATTTAAAATCTAAGTTATTTTTTACAAAATTGGTCAAGTGGGAGCAGATATCTACGATCGCTAATAACTCTATGATATAATTGCAATCGACTCTTACGTATTTCGTATCGACGTCTTATGTCAGGCCACCAATTATAATCTACTCAGTATAGATTATTATGAAAGGCCCAAAATGGCGTGAAATGAGCAGCTGATCGACCTTCCAATTCCCGCTCCACCTGATGAGAATACCTTTAGTTTACCGACTAGTCGACCAACCAATTTCTGGACTATTCACCAAACTTGACACAACCTAGAACATTTCGTCAATTCGTCGACTGGAAAATGGAACTGCGGCGCATTCGCTATTCAGCGAAAAGGCAAGGATGATCGCAGTTTACCGCGATATCGGGAGGCAATGGACGTGTTGTATGTTTATGAATGTATGAATTAATATCATTTTACGATCGATTTTGCAGTAATCTTTACATAATCGACGTAACAATGCAGAAATAACATTTTATTTATGAGTTTCAGTTATA
Source organism: Calephelis nemesis (assembly GCA_002245505.1). Lineage (NCBI taxonomy): Eukaryota > Metazoa > Arthropoda > Insecta > Lepidoptera > Riodinidae > Calephelis > Calephelis nemesis. The sequence continues at coordinate 99,736 of NJDD01003094.1, forward strand.
CGAACTAAAATACGGATGGCGTTTTGACTTTTATTGATTTTAAGGCTCTGACTCGATGTAGGACACATCTCAGTGTCTAGGTCACCAGTGTTTTCGGATCTAAAGTGTTACCTTATCTTGTAATTGGTCAATTAACAAAGGTCAATGACATGTGTAGTGTGAGTGGTTAGTGATAACGTTATAAATAAATAAAACGTTGTTTGTTTATTGGAAATTCGTCATGTTTGGTGTTCTGATGAAGCGTTGGAAACCTAAAAGGTAATAATACATTTTGTGGATTTTACTAGTTTTGTGATGACTGAAGCTTAGGAAATATATTAATTAGGTAATTAGCTTGCAAAAAATATTTGTTTATCCAATATCGTCTGTTCCTTATTGAACATACAGTAGTCGTTGCCTTTGACTTCGCTTGTTTTTCAAAGATTTTGCGTTTCCCAAAGCGACCGGAACTAGGTATCTCTGTGTCGAAGTTCATCAAAATTTGTAGTCTGAAAGAGTAATAAACAGACACAAAGGTTTATATTAGCATGGTATGTAGGTATAAAGTATTTGTAAGAAAATTACTAACTACCTACATATTTTTTACCAAAGATGTTAATGGTATGTTGCCAACAAAATTGTGGTTGAGGAACTCTACAGCCTTATTGTATTATTAAAATAATCTTAGAATATCTATTGTAAATTAAGGTTTAATTTATTAGAAATGAAATGGTGATGGAGTTGTCACATATGACATGCAGTCCGTAGAAGCATCTTACCCTGTATTACGGATTAAATCCGAGCTTGCTGATTTTCTTTCAATTTATAGGACCAACCAAACGTTTTACTTTTGAATATCGATTTCAAGCAACATTGGAATCGGATTTATGCCATTTTCTTTTCTTGAACAAATAATTCAACGAATCCACTTTATTAATTTATTCATATATAATAATTAGTATCGCCTCTGTGGTCTAGCGGTCCGGGTGTTGGACTTGACTGCATGAGGTCTCGGTTTCGAACCCGGGTCGGTCAACAACAAGAAAATTAGATTTTTCCAATTTTCTAATAAAAAAAGTGTTGGTCGGGATTGGAAATATGCCCGGTTGGCGACAGGCTTGCCACCTATCACATTGTGGGACTTATGCCCGATTTCACCAAGAGCCCCTATATTTAGGGGACCTTTTAACGTGTTTTAGGGGACAGTTTTATATTGAAACAGTCCCGTAAGTAACGTTAAAAGGTCCCCTAAAGTATAGGGGCTCTTGGTGAAATCGGGCATTAGTGTCTTCGGCTAGTCGTGGGTGCAATGGTTGTGCCTCTGCCTATCTCTTCGGGGATATGGGCGTGAAGATACTTTTCTTTTTTTTCAATATGAGTACAAAATGACACAAATCCGATTCCGATTTCCAATATTGCATTAATCGAAATTCAAGAGTAACTCTACAGTGAACAAAAGTGTAATGTTAGTTTGTCTGAAACTGCGAATAGTTTACACCATTTATTGTCTTTGTGACGTAAATATGTGCTGGCCACTGCCGTTTCCGGATTCAAAAAGAAAAAAATCGGTAAATTTTGTTTTGGCGCCATTGAGAGAAAAGATGGTCGAGGATTTTTCATATTTATTGAATTTTGTGTTGATATTGAGTGAAGTTATTCGATTTTGGTGGCATTTTGTACAATTTTGTTCAGTGAAAGTGCATGAATGAAATAATCATGAAATTAGCGTATCGTGTATTTCCTCGTTGCCGCCAAATCTCAATACATGAGCTAGTGTAATGAAGCCACCGCTTTACCCAAGAGCCTGACATGACTTACTGATGACTAATTATAATTGATTAAAATTGATATAAAATTTGATGCAAATTTCTGCATGAATAATGGCAAAATACTAAACCTAAAGTAGGCCAAAACCTAAAGAAATAAAAAAAAAGTTACTCACACAAGAGACACCATACCCACTCCAGCCTTCGCTCTTGATTTTGATATCTGCAGTCAGCTTAGGTACCTAGGTATTTAGTTATTTAAAAAAAAAAAAACGGTTTGCATTAGGACTCCTAAAATAAGCGGTATTTCTAAAACATTATTTTTTATGATATTGGAAGGCAAACAAGCAGACGGATTTCCTGATGGTTAGACATTTCCGCCGCCTAGAGACACCAAAGGTGGTAATGGTGTGTTGCCAACCTGAGGCCGCGATGTTAGGCCTTGAGCAAAAGTAAGTTTACCGGCTACCTTATTCTCCGAACCGGAACACGTCATGACGTTATGGCGGCAGGAATAGGTAAGGCGGTGGTACCAATCCGGGTGAGTCACTGCGAAACTCTACCACCTAGTCAGATGTCACGGTGTTAGTGACAGTAAGCCTTTGCTCGCCTTTTACGAGATGCCTGGCAGGAAGGCAGTTGGTCTATTCTTCAAAGGAGCCCGGACCAACACGAGGAATTTATATACCATATTTATAGATGGGTTCATGTTTGAAAAACCTAAATCATTATATTCT
>NJDD01003094.1:106790-161025 GCA_002245505.1 Calephelis nemesis
CTATTCCAGCCGCCATAACGTCATGACGTTAGGAGGATAAGGTATCCGGTTCGGAGAATAAGGTAGCCGGTAAACTTACTTTTACTCGAGGGCTAACATCCCGGACTCTGGTTGGCAACGCACTATTACCACCTTTGGTGTCGCTAGGCGGCGGGATTTTTTTACCATCAGGAAATCCGTCTGCTTGTTTGCCTTCCAATGTCATAAAAAAAGCAAAAATGTATAATGTAATTATAAATAAAAATATAATTGTAAACATAAAAACATAAAGTAAAAATGTAATTATAAACAATCCCTATGGATTGTTTATAATTTGGTGGTAATATAACGATAACCGTCCAGTAAACGCGGACGAAGTCGCGAGTAACAGCTAGTAAATAATAGTTTTAAGATACAGCTAACAGAGAGTTTCGCGCCGCTTAACATGAATGTGTATGTTTAGTTTTTGAAGCTGTTTATTAATTAAGTTAAGTAGTTAATTTATCTGTATACCAGGCCTTAATTCATTGTTTTCCTTTTATGGGTTGACGGATAGAAATTTCTTTCATTAGAGATAAGCTCGTCCTTTGTACGTTTGTTTTGTTTTTAGATCAACTTGCGAAAAAGGGAAAAAAGGAAATAAATGAACGTATAAATGAAGTATACACAATACAGAGTTTGTTATCTTTGTTGTGTATACCCACAATAAAGTATATAAAATAAGTATTATAAAAGACAATCTTATCAACAGTTGCTTCTGTGCTCTAGCGGTTCAGTTGTTGGACTTTACTGCATGAGATCCCGATCTCGAATCTCGGGTCAATCAACAAAAAGAATGTTGAGTTTTTCAATTTTTAAAAAATGTTATTCGGGCTTGGATATGAGCCCGGTTGGCGATAGGCTTGCCGCCTATCACATTGTGGGACTTAGTATCTTCAGGTAGTCGTGGGTGCCCTGGTTGTGCCTCTGCCTACCTTTTTGGAGATATGGGGGTGAAGATACTATTATGAACAGCATAATTTTATATGCTGTACTTATTTTGTATAGCTTACAATACTTTGTATAGCTTGAAACTACTAACAGAACTAATAGGTACAAGAAAAATGTAAACATTGTTTTAATTATTTTTTCTCCAATTTGCTCGGTTTTTCTTTTCCTAAGATTCTTCTCCTGATGATAACCAACAGAACCAAAAAAGCATAAGCAAAATGGACTCATCCGTACAGGCGTGATGCGATCGACGAACAGCACATTGGGAATTATCTATATATTAATACGTGATGCCAAAACTTTGGACCCCTTTTTACAAAAATTGCGCGGACGGAGCATTGGCACACTTATAGTTTATGTGTAGGAGAAGTGCAAAACGCTAGTATTGTTCAATAATAAAGGTTATAAAGTACATTAAATCAATAAATAAAACATTACCCACACTGCCATCCATTTGACACACACAAACAAATATATTGATGATAACGGTAAAAGATCACAAATGGCGCACTAAAAAGTTTGGAAACAAATTTGGTCTTGAGAAATGAAGATGGCGTTCTTATCAACAAGACATCAAAATTTATTATGGTCGAATTTCGACCAATGGGCGACCACTAGCTTTTGTAAATATATATACGATAATTAATTCGCATTCCTATACTACCATCCATAACATCCATACATACCATCCTAATAACTCCGAGTCTATCAAACCTTTTAATTGTTACTTTTTTATCACATGAAGAGGTATATATAGAAACACAGAATAGTTAAAATAAATTGATAAAAGAAGCTTGTGCAACAGTTTTCCGACACGGGCGGTTGATTTCCCCAATTTTCCATTCCGCCCAGTCAGCTGCCCGCCGCGCAACAACAATCTGCTGACTCCATTGTTTCACACAATCTATGTAGTAACAGCTGCATCGTATCACATGTCTTGCCGGAAATTTTCTTTTGCTACTATGTCCAGGCAACCAATATCCAAAAAAAATATGAACACAAAGAGTCCTACCTCAAAGCTAAAAACTAGAAAAAAAAGTGCCGGAGGAAGTGAAAACTTGAATATTAACGTTGTGCATTTTTGATATTTTGGAATAATTAGGAAATAATTTTCCACGAATTGCTTTAATTAGCAGTATGAAAGTACAATCATTTATGTGGTAGAATAAAATATTCATTTATTGCGCTATTGTACACAAACATGACAACATAAACATTCGCGCAAGCGTCCTGCGCCATCTAAATTCAAATTCCATTAGTAATTTAAAAAGGTAGGTGCAACAATCGAACTTTTCGATTTTGGGGAAAAAAGCATCTGCGAAGAAAATATTAGGCCTGGAACCAACAATGCCCATACTCTTTAATTAGTTCATGTCCAGGATAAGAGAAAACACATACTTTAAACACGAAAAAGCTAGACAAAAACTTCCAGGGCTTTAAGACAATCTAAGGAAGCAATACCAAGGATATACAAGAAACTAAAAAAGAAATTACTAAAACTGAACAGGGAAGATCTAAGGAAAATTATGGGTTTTTAGCAAGTCATTGTTGACTGAACAGGCATCTCTTCAATCTTGTCCACATTATGTAACAGATAGTCCTCTATGCAGAGCGTGCATGATAAAACGTCATATTACATTTAATTGAAAAGCTAAGGCAAATCAAAGAATTCAGGTCCTTGGCGTGCTGGAAACCACAGGTGGCTTACAAAGATAAGATCTTTCTGGAGATGATAGCTAGGATGGCTTGAATAGCCATATAATCGTCCATGGAATTTAGGCACAATGGCTTAAAATTACAGCTATGTGCGATAGACTGCCAGTTTACGAAATGAAAGGGGTTGTCTATTAATTCCGTGAGGCTTAAAAGGAAAGAAGGGATACGGCAAAAATCACGAAGTATCACAAGTAGCATTGTAGATGACGGACGTCCTATGTGCTGTCACTCCTAGATGTCCCAGATGCCACAAATGCTACATGCGCTACAGCTACAGTCATCTAAGTATTTGAGATTAGATAGTATTACATCAAACCGTGTTGGTCCGGGCTCCTTTGTAGAATAGACGATCTGCCTTCCTGCCAGGCAGCTCGTAAAAGGCGAGCATAGGCTCACCGTCACTAACACCGTGACATCTTACTAGGTGGTAGAGTGTCGCAGCGACTCGCCCGGATTGGTACCACCGCCTTACCTATTCCTGCCGCCATAACGTCAATGCCTGCTGTTGACGTGTTCCGGTTGGAGGGTAAGGTAGCCGGTAAACTGACTTTTGCTCGATGTCTTACATCCCGGCCTCAGGTTGGCAACGCACCGTTACCACCTTTGGTGTCTCTAGGCGACGTGAATTTCTTACCATCAGGAAATCCGTCTGCTTGTTTGCCTTCCAATAATATAAAAAAACAGGAGTTGTCTAAAGCCGATTTCTTATAGTATATTTTTATTTTTTATGTGATGGTAATGGTGTTTGAAAGAGACGTAGTCAAGACGAGTGTAAGAGTTTTAGTTGATGATTTAGAGCTGTAACAAGTGACGGAAATTGTATATATCTTGGTTGTGATTTTAGCAAGGGATGGACAACTGCGACACAAATTATAAAATTTAAAGATAGTTTGTATACTTCTTATCGTCGGTGCTTGGTGGAATTTCATTCTCGAAACAATTTATTCACAACCCTTGTACTTTCCACAATTTTTATTTTTATAGTTTAGCCAACCGGTTTCGCTATATTAACAACTATATTATATATAAGTATATTGTTATATAGCCCTGGTGATGCTTGTATAGCGAAACCGACCGTCAACCGACTAAACTTTAAAAATAAAAAAATGTATTATTGAAAGTACAAGTGTTGCGAATAAACTGTTTAAAAATTTAAATAATTTATAAAATAAACGTCTTACAAAACTTTAACGAGCTCCATCGAAAGAATACTTTTTATTTTATGAAAGAAAACGAGTTTGAAAAAACAGAATAGATAAAATGAATTCTACAGGATTAGCTAGCCGACAGTTTTCCGATACGGGAGATTTCCCCAATTTTCCATTCCGCCCAGTCAGCAGCCTGCCGCGCAACTTTAATCTGCCGACTCCATTGTTTTACACAATCCATGTAGTGACAGCTGTACTTTTTGCATAGTGTTTGTAACAAAATACACGGATATTAGAAACACATACAAAGGATATATTTTTAACATGGTCGGAAAGTAGGTCAATCGGACAGATTTTCTAACCATAAGAAATACACTTCTATATCGCCTCTGTGGTCAAGCGGTTCATGTATTGGACTTGACTGCATGAGGTCCCATGTATGCTCCCTGAATCGGGAAACAAAAATGTGTGTTTTTTAAATTTTTTACTAGAAATCACGGTGACTGGGGCTGAATTCGTTCCCGGGTCGGGCAACGAAAAGAAAACTTGGGTTTTCCAATTTTCTTGTAAAAAATTATGTTGCTCGGGATTGGATATGTGTCCGGTTGGCGATAGGCTTGCCACCTATCACATTGTGGAACTTGTGTCTTCGGCTAGTCGTGGGTGCCCTGGTTGTGCCTCTGTCTTCCACTTCGGGGATGTGGGCGTGTAGATACTTTTTTTTTATCGTCATGACCAATTTTTAGAAAAATAACCATCAAATTCTTTTCGTTATCAGCCACGCAATCACGTAACAAAGTAAACTTCCTTTTTCTTGGAGTCGATTAAAACATAGTGAAACACGTATGTAATTTTTTCTTTTTAAGGAGGTGCTTCATCATTTTACCTTATTCCCACGTGTTAGTCCTGGCTCCTATGTAGAATAGACCATCTGCCTTCCTTGCCAGGCAGCTCGTAAAACGCGAGCATGTGCTCACCGTCACTAACACCGTGACATCTGACTAGGTGGTAGAGTTTAACAACGACTCGACCGGATTGGTACCACCACCTTACCTATTCCTGCCGCCATAACGTCATGACGTGTTCCGGTTCGGAGGGTAAACTTACTTTTGCTCGTGGTCTAACGTCCCGGCCTCAGGTTGGCAACGCACCATTACCACCTTTGGTGTCTCTAGGCGGCGTGAATTTCTTACCATCAGGAAATCCGTCTGCTTGTTTGCCTTCCAATATCATTAAAAAAAAATCTTTGAGCATTTGTACATATCTATCTACTTAGGTCATTCACACGGAGATAATTTAAAGGTTTATTTGTTCAAATATTTTTCTTCTGACAAAATTTACATAACCATACCATTACCATTATATACCATTGGCATATAGAAGGACGACAATAAACATAGTGTTACGTACCAAATTTTCTTTTTGTTGCCTGACCCGGGAATCGAACCCGGGGCCTCATGCAGTCAAGTCCAACACTTGGATCGCTAGACTACACAGGCGATTACACACAGAGGAGGTGACGATGAGGTGGTCCCATATCAGTTTTATCAAGATCAGAATTGTGGTTTGTTAGGTATGTACTACATGTATGAAAAATGCCTACATGTATGAAAAAATTATACATTTTTTTATGTTATAGGAAGGCAAACAAGCAGACGGATTTCCTGATGGTGAGAAGTTCACGCCGCCTAGAGACACCAAAGATGGTAACGGTGCGTTGCCAACCTGAGGTCAGGATGTTAGGCCTCGAGCAAAAGTAAGTTTACCGGCTACCGGTGGTACCAATCCGGGCGAGTCGCTGCGAAACTCTATCACCTAGTACACTACATTGCTAGCAGCCTGTCCCAGAACTGTACGGGTGGATAAAAAGATAAAGTAAAGTTAAGTTGTAAAAACTGCGATGTTGGCAACACATATTAAGTCATTTTCAAAAAAAGGGTGGATAAAGGTTATATACGTATAAACTGTTAGAAAATCTGTTAAAGAAAACCGCATTAAAATCCGTTCCGTAGTTTTAAGATCTAAGCAAACATAGAGACCGACAGCAGAAGCGACTCTTTATGCTATGATAGTGATAGTGACAGTGTTAGTGACAGTAACTAAGTATGACTGAAAAACCAGTTGTTTGTACATAATTGTATTTATATGGGATCACTTTGGTATCTATTACGTAATGCCAAAACTTTGGACCCCATTTTACGAAAATTGCGCGGACGCAGGAGCATTTAAATTTCGGCACATTTATAGTTTACGTGCAAGAGAAGTGCAGAACGCTAATATTTTAATAATAATACTTATAAAGTACATTAAATCAATAAATAGAACATTACCCACTATACCATGCATTTGACACACACAAACAAATACATTAGTGATAACGATAAAAGATACAGATGGCACATAAACTATAATCATACAGTTTTGAAACAAAGTTGATGATCTTGAGAAATGAAGATGGCATTCTTATCAACAAGATATAAAAATGTATTATGGTCGAATTTCGACCACTGGGCGACCACTAGTTATTATAATAAAATTAAAGTCGAATATTTCAGTTTTACTGCGCTAAAATGTGCTGGTCATTTGTAAATTGAGTTTATTTATTTTACATAAACTACTTTAGCAAGTAGTAGCTTTTTTTTAGCAAGTATAGATTCTAAACTACTTTATTAAATAAATAATAATAATGACACAATTAAAATAGAATCTCTAACTTTCGTCTTTTATCACAGCATTATCAGCAAAATATGTAAATTGCGATTTTAATAGCATAATGAAAATTTTCTTAGTTAAGTAAATAAGTATCTTCACGCCCCTATCTCCGAAGATGTATTCAGAGGCACAACCTGGGCACCCACGACTAGCCGAAGGCACTAAGTCCCATAATGTGATAGATGGCAAGCTTGTCGCCAACCGGGCACATATCCAATCCCGATCAACATTTTTTATTAGAAAATGTGGTTACATTTTATTGGGAATCGAAACCAGGACCTCATGAAGTCAAGTTAACACGTGGACAGCTAGACCACAGAGGTGTCATTCTTAGTTAAGGGATTGGATTAATTGTTTTCGGGCAAGATAGCGAAGAGGACACAACTCTCCTGTTATCAAGAGGAACTGAGCCTATTCAAACTACAATTTCGCTGTTCTGTGGCAAACGTGGTAGGTGTGACGTGTATATATCTACCAGCTATACTATACTCCGAATAGGAACATAATATAGTGGTGGCAAAAATAGGTTACCAGGCAGATTGCTGCCCTTTACTACCAGTGGTCTTTTTGGTGATGACCCATATAAACCTTTGCCTTTTGGAAGCTGCAAAACAGTGGCCTTTCACATACAAAAGACCTGGATAAACACGGGAATATAGTCATTAATGTCACTTTAAATTTTAAAGAAAAAAAAAATTGGCGTTCGACAGGATTTGAATCTGTAACCTTTAGTCTTAAGACGACGCATGCTCTTACCATTTCAGTTAATGAGGATTCAAGTCACATGCCGAAATTTTTGATTCCTTTCTTTTACAGTTAAAATTAATGTCAATATTTGTAATAACGTGACGTTACTAGATGTACTTCCAGTATACCTAACCTTTTTGGTGGACTGTACGTCTGTGCTTGCTTACAGATACTGAGTCAGCTAATGCATGGTGTCCGGTTCAAAAAAGTTAATGCAATTCATACAAAAACATACATATCGAATTACTTGTCTGCTTCGTAAAATATCTGAACTGTAGGTACTATAAGGTGATAAAAGATTCACATACATTTTTATAACTCGAAACCTTTAGGTTAATTTTTTTTTAAAAGAGCTCTTAAATCCAAATAAAATTATATTACACTAATAATAAAACATTAAAATATTAAATATTAAAATAGTTCAAAATGACTTCCTTAGGTTAAAAATATAAAAAAAGTATTTTCACGCCCATATCCCCGAAGAGGTGGGCAGAGGCACAACCAGGGCATCTACGACTAGCCGAAGACTCTAAGTCCCCCAATGTAATAAGTGGCAAGCCTATCGCCAACCGGGCTCATATCCAAACCCGAGCAACATTTTTTTATTAGAAAATTGGAAAAAAGAAATTTTCGTTTTAGTTGCCCAACCCGAGATTCGAACCCGGGATCTCATGCAGTCAAGTTCAACACATGAACCGCGAAATATAAATATAAAATAAATATAAGAAACAATAAATTGTTTAAAATAATTTTTAGTCAACCTTTTATCGGTCGATGGTCTGATTGACCTGATTCCCACTCGAGGCAGGACGAACAATCTGCGGTATGTTTAAATATTACATTATCCTCATTGCATTGCATGGTCGTCTGAGTGGTCTGGAGTTGTTGGACTTGACTGCCTGAGGTCCTGGGTTCGAATCCCGGGATGGGCAACAAAAAGAAAATTGGGTTTTTTCAATTTCCAATAAAAAATACGTTGCTCGGGATTGGCCATGTGCCCGGTTGGCGATAGGCTTGCCACCTATCTCATTGTCGGACTTATGCCCGATTTCACCAAGAGCCCCTATATTTTAGGGGACTTTTAACGTGATTTAGGGGACTGTTTTATATGGAAACAGTCCCGTAAGTAACGTTAAAAGGTCCCCTAAAGTATAGGGGCTCTTGGTGAAATCGGCCATTAGTGTCTTCGGCTAGTCGTAGGTGCCACAACTGTGCCTCTGCCTACCTCTTCGGGGATATGGTTGTGAAGATACTATTTTTGCATTTTCCTTAATAATAAGCCAGAGGTCATCGCCACTTATAGTACATTTCATAAACTTGACTTAACAATTAAAGCAAAATCCATTGTTTATAAAACAATACGCGGAAGATTTATACAAACAATGAGCAAACAATTTCTAATTAAAATTTATTCTGCCGATATTCACCCCTACGACCTTAGACTTAAGGACCTGACTAAAGAACCCCGTCTTGCGACACACCGACAAAGCATTTCGTTTCGAGGGGTGTATCTTTATTCTTAATTATGAAACTACCGGTGCTCGTTTGCAATGCTCCACTTTTAGGGGTCCTCGTATGCAGGAAACTGGTGGTACTTTCCATACCTTTTATGGATGACATTTTCATTGAATTTGTTAAACCAAGTTTATTTCTAGGCTAAGAAAGTGAACTATCACCATGCTGGTCCGGGCTCCTTTGCATAATAGGCCATCTACCTTTCTACCAGGCAGCTCGTAAAAGGCGAGTATAGACTTACCTTCACTAACACCGTGACATCCTACTAGGTGGTAGAGTTTCGCAACGACCCGCCACCGCCTTACCTATTCCTGCCCCCATAACGTCCGATTCTTGCCGTTTACGTGTTCTGGTTCGGAGGGTATGGTAGCCAGTAGACTGATAGTTTCGCTAGGCCTAATATTCCGGCCTCAGGTTGGTAACGCACCATTGACACCTCTGGTGTCAACGGCAAGTGCTGACGTTATGGCGGCAGTAGTAGATAGGTGGTGGTACAAATCCGGGCAAGTTGTTGCGAAACTCCAACACCTAGACACCTAGACCAGCACTTATGCAATTAACTGTACCTACCAGAATAAAAATACAGTACCTTGAATTATTAAATTACCACTAGTGGGCGATGGGGTCATCACATTTAACGAGGACATAAACTTTGTATTATCTTTAAATTTATATAATTAGTAATAAAACTACTATAAAAATAAATAATAAAGTAATAAAACTATCACCAGTTGTTGGACTTGACTGCATGAGGTCCCGGGTTCGAATCCCGGGTCGGGCAACAAAAAGAAAATTGGGTTTTTCCAATTTTCTAATAAAAAAATGTTGCTCGGGATAGGATATGTGCCCGGTTGGCGATAGGCTTGCCGCCTATCACATTGTGGGACTTAGTATCTTCGGCTAGTTGTGGGTGCCCTGGTTGTGCCTGTGCCTACCTCTTCGGGGATATTAGTAATAAAACTAAATGTGTACATGAATTTACGTACATATTGTATACAGCCATAAATATTATTATAGGTTATCGAACACAAGACAAAATTCACTAAATTTTTTGTACGTTTGTGTGTTTGTTTGTCCACTTTTCACGCAACTCTACGGATTTTTACCTTTGTGCACTAGCTTAACGCCTAAGTCAACATTTAGGATCACTCATTTTGCGAGTATTTTGTACGAAGTAGTAGTTACTTATTTAGTGGAGTAGTTGCGTACGAAGTCGCGGGCAACAGCTAGTAGTTGTTAATATTTTTATCGTGCATACAAACTAAGCTCGTTTCCACAATAATCACACGCTGAGGAGACATGGCGGTTCGTATGACGTCGCCGGTCTGTTTACCCTTACTCTTGAATGCACCTCGAGTAAGTGAAGCGTACGTGAATGGCGATCATATCTATGTGTTTGTGTGTACAGTTTCGTTGACAAAGCCCTAGACTAAGCTCTGTGATAGTCTATATGATGAGCTTTAGGATGAGCGCATACTGTAGTAACGTTAGTTTTAAAGCAGACTTACAAAACGGAGACGCGCAAACTTGGAACAAAACGTCTGATAGTCAAAATTATCTGATAGGTACTTACAAAAACTACAGGTCTTTAGTTCTGACTAACTGTCGGCTTCCCTTTTGTATTTATGCCGGAGCGGGCGAGCACATCAACGATAAAGTTTATGTAAAAAATGTGACTATAATGTGCGTTTAGCCTTAGGGCTTTAGTTTCATAATATGTTATTTTGCATATTAGTGGAAAACCCCAGTATCTAAATAGTGAATTAGTGGAGTAATTGAATAACCAATCCCAAAACTACAGAGCTACAAGTCTGATTAAAAATTGTCGGCTTCCCTTTTGTGTTTATGCCTGCGAACACATCAACGATGCATCAAGCAGTCTAACGTTCATCTTAAAAATTTATTTATTTATTTAAACTTTATTGTACACAAATAAAAATTGTGAGTACAAAAGGCGAACTTAATGCTAAATGCATTCTCTCCCAGTCAACCTTTGGGCTAACAGAGATCAAGTATGTAGGTACCGAATAAACAAAACAGAATAATACAAATAAATTTGAATTTTAATGTACATATAAATAAAATGATCCAGTGATATATAACTACATAGCATATTATATAAATTAAGAATAGAATAATTAAAGATACAATGCATAAACATAAATAATATAAATAAAGTAGACAGCAAACAAAACAAGATTTCTGACCATACATAATTATATAAATATAAACATATATATAATGTAATAAGGTCTGATGAAACAAGCATGCAATACTACAGCACTAAATGCAATTTTCACATAGATATTCATACGTTTTCTTTTTGAATAGAATTTTATTACTCATTATTATTAAAACTGTCGTATCTGGAATGTGCGTTTAGCCTTAGTGCTTAGCTTTCACAATATGTTGTTTTGCATATTATTAGTGGAAAACCCCAGTATCTTAAAAGTGAATTAGTGGAGTTATCGAGTTACCAATTGGGTACTAAATTTTAACTAGCGGGTCATCACCTCCCGACGCTGAAATAAATTTTAGCTAACTTTGCTCACATTTCTCACTCTTGGCACTGTTTGGTTAAGACATCTGTAGTTATTAATTAATTAATTATCATATCATATTTTTACTCACAAACACATTCGCGCATGCACCTATAAACGCACATTTATACACAACACACACTCATACACATAGATACATCACACAAACAAACATACATACTTATAATCAATACTTTAAACAACTGACCTTATTTTATGAAATTTTTAATTTAAATATTTTTCAACAGTATTTTTAAGTTATTTCGTTATATTAAGTGTATTATTCATAAAAAAGAGTTGATTATGTAATTGTTTTATACGGAGGTGGGCGTTAGTAGCTGCGTCACAGTCCTTCGACTATTGCAGTTGCTACCGAACAGTTACTGTATGATACCATGTAAAATAGCTGAATAAAGATATTTGTATTTGTATTAAATGACTCCAAAAAAAATTCGTTCTCCATTTGTTTGTATGTTTGTTATGCGATTGCTCGGCCGATATCGAGAAAATTTTGGACAATTCTTGTTTTGGAAAGTAGGTCATGATTCCCAAAGTAGTCCCAAATAAATTTTACCAAAATGAAGCTAGTGGTTTTTGAGTTACACATTTTTTTGTTGCCTTCCCCTAATAATATTATGATGAGAGTGCAATGAGAATGAAATATTATCAATAATGAACTTAATAATAATAAATTACATAAATAATAAACATCACCGGCAAAGAGTATTATGTGTGATTTTAGTACCTAATAGATATTCATTCAACCGCTTTTTGAAGATGGGCAGGGAAGAGCTATCGCAGACCTCAAAAGAAAGTGAATTACTTTATTAACTCAAAATTCATTCTGTCGCAGATACTATCGCACTATCGCAGAATTATGGTCTAGTTTTTTAGAAATATTTGTCTAATCGCGACTTGGAAATTGGAATCGATTTTTGCAGTTTAATTGCGCTTTAATAATAATTTTTCTCTGTCTATTGTCTAGCCTCTGCGATCTAGCGGTCCAGGTCTTGGACATGACTTCATGAGGTCCGGGTTCAATTCCCGGGTCGGGCAACAAAAGAAAAATTTAGTTTTTCTAATTAAAAAGATGTTGCTCGGGATTGGATATATGCCTGGTTGGCGATAGGCTTGCCATCTATTACATTGTAAAACTTAGGGCCTTTGGCTAAACGTGGATGCCCTGGTTGTACCTCTACCTACGTCTTCGGGGATATGGGCGTGAAGTTACTTCTCGCGCTGTGTAACTGGCCAAACTATTAAAGATGGATTTTCTGTGTATTAACTTAAATAGATACTCCAGTGTATTTTGCTCAAGTAATGTATTTGACTGAATGATTTAATGGCTGACAGTGATAATAAAAGCCCTCATAGTCAAAATCAATAGTACGTTAAGCCACCAACAGATAACATTATCTGTGAGTAGTTTCGGCGCCATTTTATCCTGTTATCATGGATACACGTGGAGACTTGAAGCCTCAGGGTCACAGTATTTGTAATTAAATATTTACCTAATATTTCTTCGTTTGTTACTCACACCATGACCAAGATTACCATAAGCACGTGGTAAAATTTTGCGACAGCTTTTCACGGCCCTGTGTATTCCTGCCGCCAAGTAGAAGTGCCTCTTTTTGTCATATTTGAGTTATAAAGATAGGTCGCCGGTAAACTTATCGAAACAGTACACACCAAACCATTGCAACATTTTGAAGTTTTTTTATGTAAAAGTTAGTGGACAATCACACGGTTCTTCTGATGGTAAGAGATAGCAGTGGCCTATAGACACCATAGATGTAGCAGGTGCGTTGGTACCCTGTGAGCTATCCTACTCTCCAGACCGCAACATGACTAAGTCATTATGGCGGCAGGAATAGTTAAGGTGGACCCCAACCAAGAGAAGTAGCTGCACAGCTCTCTATTACTAGTGGTCTTATTGGTAATGACATATACATTAACCTGCCGCTTGCCTCTTACTAGCTGCCTGGCAGAAAGGCACGTGGTTTATTCTACACGACAGACCCGGATTTGCATCAGGCAGACATTTGTATGATAAACATCGACGCCTGTATTTTCAGGTCTGGGTGTATATTAAATTTATTTCAGCATCTATTAACACCTTTTTTGTATGGGTATTGTTGTACATAAGACCTACAGCACAAGTATAGTTATTCTCGCTGGTTCGCGAAAAATATCGACTACTGCCATACAAATATCAACATGTTTTGACATCTTTCATTCCTTGTAGCCTTGTTTACAAAATGTGCTGATTGGCCAAATAAATTAAAATGATTCTTCGAATTGACCTATCTGAAAATTGTTATCTAAAATAAACAACATTCTAAGCATCTAATAACTGATACTCCACCACAGGTGCTCGTGAAAGTTCAGCGATTTTGTGATGACTTGGAGGTCTTGGCTAGAGATGTTTCTTTGTTCATCGCCTGTGTGGTCTAGCGGTTCAGTTGTTGGACTTGACTGCATGAGGTCCTGGGTACGAGTCCCGGGACGAGCAACAAAAATCAAATTGGGTTTTCCTAATTTTCTAATAAAATAAAATGTTGCTCGGGATAGAATATGTGCCCGGTTGGCGATAGGCTTGCTACCTATCACATTGTGGGACTTAGTATCTTCGGCTAGTCTTGGGTACCCTGGTTGTGCCTCTGCCTACCTCTTCAGGGATACGGGCGTGAAGATACTTTTATGTATTATGTATTTTCACCATCCTAGTAAGATTACGGGATATTTAACTAGCGTAATTGGATATAAAAAAAGAGACTAGCGACGCTACCAAATGGTCGTTCGTAGCCTAAGTTTATCTCTAACTATCAGAGTACCTAAGCCGTGTATATGTTAGCTATCTTATCACATAAACAAAATAAGAAACACTAAGTTTAGTAGTTGAATAAATAACTTCTTAGTAATACGAGTATGTAAACAAGTTTTTAAGTATCTCTGATCTTACTAATAAATGCTAATGGATAAATGTTTTTACGATGTAAATGAGCTATTCAGAACGAAAATATAATAAATAATATTAACATAAATATAATATTATTATTTCTTATATATAAATAGTAATATAATCAATAATATAAAAATGACTTGTATGAATTTGTAAACAGGACTCTTGTATATGTACCTATACATACATTTGCACACCAAATAAATTGGTGAAATAGGTGACACTCTTTTTATAGATATAAGGCCATAATTATGTACCCTATTTCTAGCAAATAAAGAAATTATTATTATTATTATTATTATTACTTGGTTAATATGTTAATCGACATGGGCAATGACGCAGACAAGTTTAGCGGTGGCAAGAAATACACATAGTATAACAAACACATCGTCAACACATCCTCAAACCAAACTGATCCTCGGATTTCGACAAAATATGTTGCAAATTTCAAGAGGAACCCTCTTTTCGGTGAAAACTCGTACAAAATCTATTAAGCAGTTTATTAAAAACCTCTTTTTTTTTACAAAATTGTTCTAGTAACGTGTATCAATTATTTTTTATAACATTAAATATAGAATATACATATATTATAGTGGAACAAATTTGTGTATTCTATACAAATATTATAAAGAGGAAAGATTTGATTTTTTGTTTGTTTGAAATAAATATGCTCCGAAACTACTGGACCGATTTAAAAAATTCTTTCACCTTTTGAATACTACATTATCCCTGAGTGACATGGGCTTTGTTTCATTAAAATCGGTGCAGTAAGAGCCAAGTTACGCAGGCGAAGCTGAGTCAAACTGCTAATGTGTATTATAGATGTGTCGTTTGCGGACCTCCAAGCAGGTTCGGGGAATAAATACGAATTTGATTCATTATCGTCATACCAAGAAATAAGGCGGACTTGCACACACCGAAAGGGCTAGGATACACAGTATAGACATGCCCATATCTATCTCTTCACAAAATTAGATTTAAATTTGCGTTGCATCGAAGGGTATTTTGATTCAAGTTGTATTATTTCCTTTTAGGAATTATGTCAATAAAATAACCCCGTTACTAAGAAAACTTACACGTCCGTTAATCTGGCGTGTAACTTCATTTTTTGAGCAAAAGTGAAGTTACACACCAGATTAACGGGTGCGTCGTCAGTATTATTAGTAAAGGGTTAAGAATCTAAGCAACCATACCGAAGTCAATTAAATACGCATGACTAAGACAAAAAACAAAAACCACTTGTACATCTTTATTAAATGTAAACGAAACTATAACAAAAGCATCGGCTCGTAAAGCTGTCAAAAACAAATCATGCTAAAATAGTAATTCGATCCAAGTGCAATTTTTTATAATGTTATTGAAGTGAAACTTCTTTATCGGGGTTGGAAAAATTGTTTGTGTAACATTTGTTCGTTACGCGTCACATTTTTCCGTTACGCGCCATCTTTGTTCTTATCCCTACCACGCGTGATTCGAAGTATACTTTCTCCAGCGGAGTAGGGATTTTCAATAAACTTTATTTAACCAGTTTCTGTAAAGTTGCATATAGTAAATTATTTTTTGAAAAATAACGTCATAAAGAAGTTTCACTTCTTCACTTCTTACGAGTGAACGCTAGTACACGCACACAATTTATTTTATGATGATTGAGTAAAAGACAACCGTCACCTATGACACTAAAGGTCTTATTTTCAGATGCTAGGCTAAGTTTGAAACCGACTCGCTACCCTACGTTACAGAGCGGATAATGACAATAACGAGCTTTCAAGTCATAGTGGCAGGAATAGGAGGTAGTACTTATCAGAGCGAGCTGGGGTAGTATAATTCTTAAGTAAAAAATCTACCTTTGTAAAGGTTTTCGTGTTCTTTGTATATATTTTTCCCCTCTCTTCTATGTACAGATATTTCTGTAGATTGGACAGTAATCAAGCAAACTACTAATTAATATACTCGTATAGTACAAACCTTACATAAATACTGTAGTTATAAGCTTAATCATTGAAATCAAAGAACCGATCGCATTAGGAGTAAAAAGTGTAGGGTGACCACCCAGCGTGAAGCCCTACAGGGCTGCCAACAGCTAGAGGCCCAATTGTCAATTAAAATCACGGCAGGTGGTCCACAGGGGGCGGCAGAGAAATGGATTTGGATATCAACGTGACCGCTGGCGGCGGGTGGATAATTGTGTTCTGTAATTATAAATGTAGTTATCATTTTTGTTTTAATACGCATCGCATTTGACTTATGAGGAGGGGGCAAATGGGAAACTGGATGGTAAATGGTCACTACCACCCACGGATATCTGCAACACCAGGAGTTGTACTCTTCAATAAAATTCAGCAGTACTTTATAGCTCTCTTTATATCCATTCCATTTATTTGGTTTACAATTTTTCTTCACAAAAGTGTCATCTTTCTTTAGGTTTCGTCATTCACGTTAGTATTTTGCCATTAGTAAAGTACAAATTTTCATCAATTTTACCAAAATCGGTAATCAATTATAATTAGTCAGAAGTCGTCAATAAGTCAAGGTAAAGCGGTAGCCTTATTACTCATATTTAGCGGCAACGAGGAAATACACTATACGCTTATTTCATTATTATTTCATAGGGGCACTTTCACTTAACAAAATCATACCAAATGCCACCAAAGTTAACTAATTTCACTAAATATAGACACGAAATTCAATAATTATTAAAAACTTCCACCATCTTTACTCTAGTTGGCGCCAAAACTCCAAACAAAAGTGTTACACTGATTATCGCACGACAGTATTGCCAGGTCATGTTTTAAAATATACAACTAATAAACACAAAAAAGTATTAAAAATGTTGGTTTCTAATTTTTTACCGACTCCAAAAAGAAGGAGTTTACTAATTCGTTGGTACGCTTTTTTTAAGTTTATGCGTTTTTTCGGCCAGTAACATGGATTTTGGTGGTTTTTTTTAAAGGTGGTTCCTATTGAGTTTCCTTTAACAGATCGGTGAAGCCGCATGTTAAACCTAGTAATAGAATGAACTTTTTGTAGGTACCGCATTAATAAGCGCGTTGTTGATTCATGCCCCTACCAAGGAATGCATATTCAAGTCTGCAAGCATGATTGCTTGCGTGTCCCGGGGCTAGCGGCGGATACCCTAGCATAAATTGCGTTGTATTCATGGCCAATCAGCAACAATTTACAACCCTTTTTGTTTAATTAAGTAAAGAAACGCTTTGTGCAACTAGTTTATTATAGTAAGTATTTTTGAAATAGAACAAGTCTGTATTTTTGTCATATATAATGAAATTCTATTAAATGCAAATAAAGAATAAGAAGTACAGAATATAATATAAAGTTATTGTTCTTTTCTCTTATACTTTGTTGGTTTAATACTCAAAGCTCTTGTATGTTGAATATTACTTAAAGTAAATACATATAATCAAGTGCAGTAGTACAATTGCAAGAAACTGTCCCCGTGTTGGTCCGGGCTCCTTTGCAGAATAGACCATCTGCCTTCCTTGCCAGGCAGCTCGTAAAAGGCGAGCATAGGCTTATCATCATTAACACCGTGACACCTGACTAGGTGGTAGAGTTTCGCAGCGACTCGCCCGGATTGGTACCACCGCCTTACCTATTCCTGCCGCCATAATGTCATGACGTGTTCCGGTTCGGAGGGTAAGGTAGCCGGTAAACTTACTTTTGCTAGAGGCCTAACATCCTGACCTCAGGTTGGCAACGCACCATTAGCATCTTTGGTGTCTCTAGGCGGCGTGAATTTCTTACCATCAGGAAATCCGTCTGCTTGTTTGCCTTCCTATAACATAAAAAAAACCTACTCCAGTTACTTCATTAGGTACCACGTCGCGATTTGTTCCTTAATTTTTCTGAAAAATTCTGTTTTTGTTTTGTTTTTGTCGACGTCGATAATGGTATAACATCAAAAATCACTAATCGAATCATGATAAAATTATTGTGGGCCCATCTATCATTCTAAAAACACCATCAAAATCTGTTCGTCAGTGGCCGGATTCGTGTAACATACAAAAAGCAGGTATGCAGTCGAACTAAAAGATTAAATTGTTCCTCCTACCGTCTTCAAATGGTAATCTTCTACAAGAAGACTATGAGGCTAACCTACCACTAACTAGCCTACCATTTCAGAACAAGATAATAGCTAATACTTATTTTTAATATTTGTTTTATTAGGTATCTACTTTAATATTTGTTGGAAACTATTTATAGCGTCAAAAACCAAAGTTCGAGGTCGGACACGGTGTGTTAACGAAATTGTCTCTCACCTCGTTTACGTAATAACTATTTTAAACGCCGGCTGTTGATTTAACATATAGACCAGGGTGCAGTTGTTAATTTCTTACTCGTACCTATATTTTATAAGTATTGTAGGAAATTACACTTAAACATTTTTGAGGATGTTTCGGAATCAAAGCTAAATGTAAAATTTGAAGTATTTTAGTAACTTCGCTGTTTGTGCATTCTACCCCTTTTTACTGATTTAGGCTTCATTGCGAGACTAAACACCACAGTGTAACAAAAAACCATCAAATTAGCAACACAGAAAAATTATGTGTATTTTAAAACTCTTGCTGAAGTATTTATGAGTTTTTTTTTATGACACACAGTGAACATGGGAATGAATATGACAAACGTATACACAAATAATTTGCAAGTACTTATGGTATGACGTTAGTCTAGAAAAACATAAGTTATATCCCCGTGTTGTTCCGGGCTCCTTTGTAGAATAGACCATTTGCCTTGCCAGGCAGCTCGTAAAAGGCGAGCATAGCCTCGCCGTCACTAACACCGAGACATCTGACTAGGTGGTAGACTTTAGCAGCGACTCGCCCGGATCGGTACCACAGCCTTACCAATTCCTGCCGCCATAACATCATTATGTGTTCCGGTTCGGAGGGTAAGGTAGCCGATAAACTTACTTTTGCTCAAGGCCTAACAACATTCATTCTGGTTGGCAACGCACCATTACCAGCTTTGGTGTTTAGAATTTCTTTCCATCAGGTAATCCGTCTATTTGTTTGCCTTCCCATATCATATAAAAAATTAATAATAAAGGCATAAGTCAAAAACAGATTGAAATAATACTTTTAAAACTGGTCTAAAATATATGCTTATTAATAAATCCTAGTAATCCTAGTAGTCGCCTCTGTGGTCGAGCGTAAAACGTAAAAGTGTTGTGCCGTTGTAAATATGTCTGACAACAGAACATATAAATACGGAATGCTTCTTAATCCAAAATAAACTTTTAGAATTTATGTCTGTTTATCAGTTTGTCTGTTACCAGGTTTCGAGAAAGTCATATAAATTTAACTCGTTATTACGAATTGTAGAAAAGTATAGAGGCATGTTTTATAAAAATCTGTTCGAAAGAAACGTAAACATAGTCATTGAAATAAAATCGCTGTCTCTCGTTGAATCATGAATCTGCGAACGAAGATTACTTTTTAAGCTACAGGAAGGCCTTTCCTCGGTTGGATTTACTAGACATTCGTGCGATGTCAATTTTAAGCTGGAATATCAAGCTTCTTGTGTTGCTACACTATCGAAACATTATAGCAAACACTAACGTTATAGCGGGGCAAAAACTGAAAGCGATAGATTACGAGTCGTACAACGCCTAATCTGTAGGTCATAGTTAATTTAATTACTGTAGTCTAACGGCCAATATTAATAATCAATCCTAATCCAAAACTTGCTGTCCAAGATTGATATTTTGATCCATTTTTATGTTATCGCTTGCCAATAACATACCTGTGGACAGGATAAATATGACAACTAAGTGTAGGATAGGCCGGCGGATACGCAGCTATCTAGATTGCTTGAAATCCATCTTTCGAGAAATATTATTAACATTGGCCGTAAATAAATAAAACAGTATCTCGGCCTATCTGTAACTAATAATGTACCACGGTTATAAGATGACTGGGTACATTTTATTTTAGAGATATAAAGCTGTTGCTGGGCGTAGAACCAACCAAGGGCATCTCAAATGAAATTAAAAAGTTTGTCCATTTAAATACATGTCTTATTTTTATAGTATTTATCTCTTTGTTCTAGGGGTAGGCGTTTTGCAATGTAAACTTCTATACCAGTGTTAATAAAAGTGTTATTTAAAGTATCTAACGTAGTTTAACCTTGAAATCTAAACTTAGTTTATACACTGGTTATACCGTATCAATCAATTTGGAAATTTGGAAATAATGGTCACTCAATTATTTCAATATTTGGACGTATACCGTCTTCTATAAGAAAATTTAAACACTGAACAAATGTTTTAATAAACGCTGTCTAAAATTAGAATTTTCACCAAAAAATATTGCCACGTCCTCCACGTGTAGCAATGCATTGACTCTAAATTTTTAACAGTGTTTAGTAAAACAGGTTTTTTTGTGACAATGCAGATGTATTCCATAATCAATGTATATTAATTATACTATAAAGGTATAGTAATTATATTGTAAATGCTAAAATGTGTTCATTTGTTCTTTCATGCTGAAACTTTGCGATGTTCAGCGAAGAATACAGACTTCCAGCCAGGGATGGTGGTGTCACAATTAATATACCTAATCGAGGCTCCTTCTGGGCAAATCACATTTTTTTGTTATTTGACACTAAGCTGACAAGACAAAAAATAATACACTTCTTAGACCACAGAGGCCCGTACGTGGCATTAGATGTAATATTCTGCGTCTTAAATATACTACAAAAAATAGATAAAAATTCCAATAAGCTAAAATTATTCAATGTATTTTCCTAAACATTAAAAAAATGTTTAAGTACATGTTACCGCTATTTGCTTTTTTTCCCTGTTAATATTATTATTCCCGAATTCCTCCGAAGTTAGAAAACAGAAGACAGACAGGTCAGTCGCTATTTCCTTTCTATATTCAAAGAATCAGCACCTGGTGAGATACAGTCAACCGCATGTCTGTTAAATACGGACATTTATTTCTGATCTTCGCATACCGCTAATAGTGTAATCTCTTTCACGCACCACATTAGTAGTCCCTTTACGCATCAGTACACTTTGTTCTATTACATACAATTTCAAACAAAGGAGTCTTCACTTCCAAACAAGAATCACAAGGGTTTGATCCTAATTATCTGTGGATACCCTCTTGGTGATGTTATGATGTATACTTTTTAGAGATATTTTGTTGGTCCGGGCTCCTTTGCAGAAATAGCATAGGCCTACCGTCGCTAACACTATGACATCTATTTGGTGGTAAAGTTTCCCAACGACTAGCCCGGATTGGTGCTATCGCTTTACCTATTCCTGCCACCATAAAGTCCAATGCTTGCCGTTGACGTGCTCCGGTTCGGAGGGTATGGTAGCCGGTAAACTTATTTGTTGCCAAGGCTTAACATCCCGTCCTCAGGTTGGAAACGCACCATTACCACCTTTGGTGTCTCTAGGCGGCGTGAATTTCTTACCATCAGGAAATCCGTCTGCTTGTTTGCCTTCCAGTATCATAAAAAAGAAGATAGAAGGCTAGAATTTGACATAAACTAATTTTTAATCAGAGACCTAATCGGGTTCCCGCGGATTAGCTACGAAATCGCCGGAGTGAAAAAAACGCGGGAGTAGCTGCAAACAATATCTATATTATAATCTATGTATTAATACGTGATGGCAAAACTTTGGACCCCTTTTTACGAAAATTACGCAAAAGCAGGAGTTAGAAATTTGGCACACTTATAGTTCATGTGTAGGAGAAGTGCAGAACGCTAATATTTTTCAATAATAATGCTTATAGAGAACATCGAATCAATAAATAAAACATTACCCACACTACCATGCATTTGAAACACACAAACAAATATATTGATGATATGATACGATAAAAGATCATAGATGGCGCGCTAAAAAGTTTGGAAACAAAGTACTTAGTTGGTCTTGAGAAAAGATGGCGTTATTATCAACAAGATATTAAAATTTATTATGATCGAATTTCGACCGATGGGCGACCACTAGTAATATACAATAGTCACGATGTGCTAAAATGTTAAATTTATATATATTCAATACGAAGGTTGTTTACTTTACGAGGTATTCACCACAGCCGCATTTATACAATGTGGATAACATTGAAACACGAGTGACTTCCTTGCTATATTTATATGTATAAGGCGAGGTACAAACATCGGGTCATTCAATAAAAGACCTAATGCTAGTGTAGTATATCTCTTATTATATAGACAATATTCATATCCTAAATCTCTTCTTGTAACGTTTAAAGTAAATAGGTAATTGTGATTTCATACAACGTAGGTACAAGTTCCCCAGTGTAAACTTTTGACACATGAGTAAAGAAACGAAAAGTGTTTTTGACGTTTGAGATCAGAAATTCGTTAAATTTACTAAATTGTTTTTTTTTTACGAAATTTTGCTATGTATTTATATTACAGGCTATAAAAAATCTTCTGCTTTCAGTACTTAGGGTATGATAATTGGTAAACTTGATGGTAGAGCGCTGAGCATCAACTTGTCCGGATAGGCACCAATATGTTGCCTATTCCAGCTGCTGTGTTGTTAGTGCTCGCCATTATCATGATCCGCACTGAAAGTTAAGGCCGGTAAAAGCTCACGCAACCAAAGATCTACTATAAAATAAGATGCACTAGTAACATGGTGTATAAAGAAACGTTTGAGTCTAACCATAAGAAGAACCACCTGATTATTCGATGTCTTATTACACAAAAAAACTACGTACTTAACAAGTCCAATATCCCAGTTTAATGTTGGCAACGCATTACCATCTTAAGTGTCAATATGTAAATTGTACATATTTCGAAACGACGTTTCATTCAAAATGTCCGGCCAGATATTGTGTCTTACTCCGAGTATAAGGCACCGAATAAACTTAAGTCACAAAGATGACTCTGGGTAAAGCAACACAACAGACTTAAGCTGTGTACAAATAAGACAAAAGGTCAAGTGAATAAATTACAGCGTTTGATAATATAAGTACCAACATCATCACTATTTATGATGACAGACCTGATGTGGTACTCAAAGTATTATAAGGCTCTGAATAGACTAACAAGACAAAAACAAAAGTGATAGTTAACAATAAATGAAAAGTGTCTCTAGGCGGCGTGAATTTCATACCATCAGGAAATCTGCTTGTTTGCCCACAGAATAATATATGTATGGTTTGCCTTTCAATATCATAAAAAAAGTTAAAAATAGATGTTGATTTTTTTTAACTTTAATATCTCTTATTATAATCATTATGTAGGGTACGTATTACTTATTTAAGAGAAAAATTTAAATGTAAATATTATTATAAATATATTATGTAAGGTTTTTTTTTATAGAAGAGAATTGCGAGCACTAAAGCTGTTAACACCAATTGACACCAATACAGTGTTAAGGGCAAACGAATAAATAATGAATAAATAAGTATCCCTGGACAAATACACAAGTTGATCTAACTCTAAAGTAAGCAAAATATATGCTTGTATCATTGGTGTCAGTGAACGATACTAATACATACAAATATTTATATAGCTACTAGAATAAATTTAATAAACACCTAGACCCGGAAATGTAGCATCTAAATGTTCGTCAAACAAATTTCTGCCCACGTCGGAAATCGAACTCAAGAATTGCGGTTGGTCGGTGGAGTTAAGGCATGTACGCTGGCTCCACGTTAAACGACGCGGTCAAATAGACGCTCTGCCTCAGAACTCACGGAGCCGTTTTTACCCGCACCCACGTCGGTGGCGAAACTGCTGTTTTATTTCAAAAGTCACGAGACCGGTAATTTGTGCCGTCTCGCAGCCGTCGCGGTTGAAATTATACATGTAGCTCGCAAACTTGTATGATTCTACGGGCGGACGACCGCTGCCACGGGAATCGCAAACAACCGCGGGCGCTGCGGGTGTAAAATGCATCGTGAAATGTGCTCTTACTTTTTGCAAATAAATCTAAATTTTACAGAACCTGCGGGCCCTTAACCGCCGATGGCGCTTGTTCTAACCGCTCCGTGAGTTCTTAGACAGAGCGTCTATGCGACCGCGTCGTTGGTAAAGCTTAGCTTAAGCGGGAAAGTGTTAATGTCAGATTTACTAATTAACTGAAAATAAGCATCCCAAAATTGCTTTACTTGCAACTCTACTTTTCTGGAGTTATTACATAAAATTTTCAGGAGGAAAACATTACACTTCTTTTTAATTTATATTTACGGACTTATCGTATGTAGTCGCCTATAAACCGCAAATGCGATATCAGCCTTAGCACTTATATATATCAAGTGCTATTTTATCACATACTCTATAACTACAAGATAAATAGCAGTTTGCTTACTTTAAACATTTTTTGTGATTTCGACATGCGTATTAACAATACAAATGACAATTCAAACTTCACATACGATTATTTGTAATTTTAATTATTGTGTAGGCGATTGCTTAATTATTTAACACAGACATTAAAGTTCAAACTCTATTTTTTATTACATAAAGGCTTAAAACCGCAATTGCCTTTAAGAAACATGTATTTCTTGCATGTTTTTTCCATCGGAAAGTTCTTTTACCTCAATATCATATCGTTTTTTGTTGTAGCTTGGTTTTATTTATTATTATTTATTTTATAAACGGGACTTTGGCAAATAATCTGTCGACGAGTTAGGTAACGTTTGGGTAATATGAGTATATTTGTATGTATACACGTGGATGTGAATTTCATTTCCAAACGGCTTAAGTCGAACAACGGAACATTACATTTGATATTTTCCATCGTATTTAATAAATCATTAGTTATACATAAAAGTACAAGTGCTTATTTCTTTATATAAAAAAATGAAAGGAACTTTAATCAACGGAGTTCAAACGGCTCATCCGATTCTAATGATAAAAAACGACGGGTTGCACTCCGGTAGTGGCGATAGTAGTGAAAACTTGGATATTAACTTTGTGCATTTTTGATATTTTGGAATGGTGGAATCAATTACTATAATTTCTGTGGTAGAATACAATATTCATTTATTGCGCTATCGTACACAAACATGACAACATGAACATTCGCGTAAGCGCCCTGCGCCGTCTAAACGAAACAACAGCCAGTAAGCGCACGCATAAATTTTCGCCGCGCCGTAGAAAGAGAGGTGCCATCCGTCTTGCAGATTTTCGATCAGGTCACGTGTCCTGACGCGGGTTTAGAAGTTTTTATCCATTCCAAAAAAAGTTCGCAACGCTGCTAAAGAAGATTTCACTTCAAAAATTTTAAATAAATGACACATCAAAGAAGGATAAATATTATTTTGATTCTAATATCGTAACCAGTTTTTGCAAAAGAGATTAAGACTATGGTGCGCGGAGATAGACGCGGCTTTCAGTTAATTATAAGTAAGATACTATTATAGAGACACATAAGTCTATAAATTCATATACTATGTAAAAGAAAGTGCAAGTTACATTATTTAAAATTCAAGAATGGCTTAACTGATTTGGTTAAAAATTAATGGGGGTTATCTAAGATCCAGGAGAAGGACATAGAATACTTTTTATCTCGTTCGACTGCAAGGAAACTAGGAAAGAAATCATTTTAATTTTTCCCATACAAACTAAACGGGTGGAACGAAGTTCACCGAACAACTAGTATTTTTTATATCTAAGGAATTTTCAGGTGTCACGTATGTCAGTGAACTGGGCCTGTTATTTATGGTAATAGTTCACCTGCTCCTCAACCTGCTTTTAATTTACTTCAAGGTGCCAATAATCCATTGATCATCTGATATCGATCTACAGCTGGTAATCGGTAAACCATGATGGTGACAAACTAGCCGGATTCTATAGTCAAGGGACCGTAATCTGTGAAAATAACAATTTTTTGTTGGTCGTAAAGTAACGAGCCGTCACTTGTAAGTGAAAAAAAAAATTATGTTTTGAATTAACTTCCTGCGACGAATGACTGTAGTCAGATATCTTACTTACAGACCGCAAAGTGACAAATCGTACAAAATCATCCAACTTAAGCAAAATGATTGTTTGTTTGAACGAAAGCATCTCCATACTCGTATCTCGGAAGAGTAAGGCAGATAAATGAATCAATGGTTAGCCGAAAATGGACTTGACTACATGAGGTCCCGGGTTCAAACTCCGGGTCGGGTAAGAAAGAGAAAATGTCTGTTTTTATTTTTCTAATAAAAACAATGACATCCCGCGAATAAATATGTGCCCGGCTGGCGAAAGGTTGCCACCTACCACATTGTTGGGTTAGTGTGTTCGTTTAGTCGTGGGTGCCCTGTTTGTATCTCTGCCTACCTCTTTGGAAATTCGGGTGTAAATATACTTTACTTTGCCACAAATGATACATGGCAAACTTTTCGCCCACCATCGACAATCCAATGTCGAAACAGGACCTAGGGGATCGGTTTTGCTGTCATATTACAAACATACATACATATCTTCACGCCAAGTTCCTTACGGGATATATCATGAGATAGACAGGATGTAACGTCTGCCAAATCATCTGATAATAGTATATAAGTATTAAAGTAATAAATTATTTTTTGTGATAAATTATTTGGTGACATGTAAAGATACCAATTTTTTCGACATTTTTACTATCACATTTTTTTTAATTTTATGTGTTTGACTGTTATTGTTATATTTCTTTTACTGGGTTCTTAAAAATATTTTGTTATCAATATTATTATTTTCTTATTTCATTGGTTTTATTTATGGATGTTTAAACAGATAGAGGAGAAAAGTCATTATATAATTCTAAATACAAATTGTTATTTTAATTATTTAAATGATTGTAATTTTGTTTCATGTTTTAACTAAATTTGCATGTCAAATTATTGACCAAAATGTGTAGATCTAATAACAAATTATAAAATGTAAACCAGCAAAGATACCTGTACCACATTTTATGCAAATAAATGATTGATTGATTGATAGACAGAGAGTACCGAGCGCCAAACTCCAAGAACCTACCAAAAGCTGTCTGGCTTCCTTCACATTCATTACCTTTTTCATATAAAGACGGCGGTTCCGGAGACTCTTGACAACACCTTCGGATAATATCCGAGCGATCTGATCGTGGAATGTCAACTTTAGTCTCGCAGATATATTACTGTGGCGGTATAAGATTGTGGTGTCGTGGGACACCATGTAGGAACGAAGTAAGACGGGAGGAGAGAACGAAAAGAAAGAGAAATGTTTTCTACACTACTCGCTTGTGTATACGATTGCCGCACCTCCGCACGTCTCATTTAACGGTTTTATTCCACGGTTTACCTTACGGTTTTTATTATCACATTTTTTTCAGTTCGATCGCGCAGCAACTGTCGCGCCTGCGCGTCATTTGACGGTTTTATTCCACCCACTTTTTGTTACGGTTTTTACTATCATATTTTTTTCAGTTCGGTCGCGCAGCAAAACCCCTATCTCCTCCGAGCCTGCCGTAAGGAACTTCGTTCCAAAAATAATGCAATATGTTTTTGTATGAGTATGAGATTCGAGTCGGAGAAGGTTCCGAGTTTTTAAACCCCACACACAAATAAAATGTTTAATTGATTTATTTGTCACTAAGGTTAATCTTTGACTATTATAGCTGTAATAAAATGCATTGTCGTATTATATCATAAATAACAAGCTGAGGCGGAAGTGACCGCACACATTGGCTAATCTATTTGTGGTTTATAGAAACCAATGAAACATTTCTTAAATAGGTATATTTCCTGCATTTGAAACAATACGTCATACTAAAACAAGGCTCTTTTGTAGTAATTAAACGAAATGACAATTTCTTGAACATTTATGTACATATACATTTCACCACCTCGTTGGTCGAGAGGCTAACTTCCACGCCTAGCTATATTAATCAACTCGGGTTCGATTCCCGACGGGAGCAGCCATTTGTGTGATGAACATTTAGATGTCGGCATTTCCGGGTCTGGGTGTTTATTAAATTTATTCTGGTATCTATTTAAGAATTTGTATGTATAGAATCGTTATTTAACACAAGCATATAATTTGCTTACTTAGATTAACATTCAATTTGTTCAGGAATATCTATTTATTATAAGGTATGCTTTTATTGGCCTAATACTTCGCTAAAAGACAGCGACGCATTTATTATAGGTACCTAGAGTATTTATACATAAACATACATACATTATCGTAAATGCGTCGCTATATATGCGTCGTCATGAATCTATACCACAGTTGTCTCTTACCACAAGGAGAGTGGTGTGCTTGATCGCTGTCTAGCGTTAAAAAGTTAATGATTATTAATTCTAGTAAAAAATATAAAACAATCCGGTCACGGACAAGTGGCCGATACGGTTCGTCTCTCACCAGTGAGCTGGTCGGAAGTGGACCGATGGATGGTTTTGGGGTGGTTACTGAGAAACTGTCAGCTTATTCAATCATAACGTTTCTCTAAACGAGGTTCCCAAAATTTTTGATCGTAACAGTGGATCCAGATTCAGAATAGATACTTTATTATGTATGTTACATATTTTAATCTAGTATACATTATAACTATTATTATTAAAGAAAGATAATTATATAATATATTCTTTTTCTAAAACTAGTAGCAGTAGCAGGGTATTATACTAAACAAGGATTAGTATAATCTGTTACATTTTTGTCAAATAGGACAGTGAATTTGAACGCAGACGGTTTTCCTATTGGTAAGTGACAGATACCATAAGTGCTAGGAGTGCGTCGTAGTCCTGTGGCCGATATGTCAAACCTAATCTGCAAGTCTACCCTCCATTCCGGATCGGACGAAAGCGGCGAACACTGACGAGATTGTTCGACGCGTTTGTCTCTATCAATAATTGTTTTGCAACCGGAATAAGTAAGGCACACAGCACTACTATCTGTGAAGTTGGTTGGTTGGTCTGTGTGGTTGGTTCGGAAGTTTTCCCCGTGTTGGTCCGGGCTCCTTTGTAGAATAGACCATCTGCCTTCTTGCCAGGTAGCTCGTAAAAGGCGAGCACAGGCTCACCGTAACTAACATCGTGACATCTTACTAGGTGGTAGAGTTTCGCAGCGACTCGCCCGGATTGGTACCACCGCCTTACCTATTCCTGCCGCCATAACGTCAATGCTTGCTGTTGACGTGTTCCGGTTGGAGGGTAAGGTAGCCGGTAAACTGAATTTTATCGAGGCCTTACATCCCGGCCTCTGGTTGGCAACGCACCATTACCACCATTGGTGTCTCTAGGCGACGTGAATTTCTTGCCATCAGGAAATACGTCTGCTTGTTTGCCTTCCAATATTGAAAAAAAAAGGTAAGAGATATGGTACAAAGTACCTACCTTCCATCCTAGGTAGTGTTATCATCTATTATATTATTTTAAACAATCTTTGGTCGGCGGCGTTGCCCGCGTGGTAAATGGTCCTAGGGGAACATTTTTTGAAATAACATAACATAACATTGTCCTATGTGTTAACCCAAGTTACCCTCTACGCGTGTGCCAAATTTTATGAAATTTGGTTGATCAGTTTTTGCGTGAAGGGGTAACAAACATACAAACTTTCGCATAAATAATATTAGTAGGATTTTTAATTATTTTTCCTACTTCTAATTTTTAGGGCTGGAATTCGATTAGTGATATTTCTTGACTAAACTTATCTCAGAACATTAAAATATTTAATAGTAGGTATTAAGTGAAAGGTACGTTGTTAGCTAAATGTTTGTCTATTAGACAAGAAAAAACGATTAAATTATACATAATGCCATATTAGGTATCATTTTAGGTGAAATCTCAAATCGACGAGTGCTTGTTTTGAATCTTTATTTTTTCGGTACTTTAAAAAAATATCGAATATATAAATTATTAGTAAAAAGAAAACTAAAAAGTGTAAATATCCGAAAATAAAAACTAAAAAGAGATATTCCGATACCGGGAATCGAACCCGAGCCTCCTGGGTGAGAGCCAGGTATCCTAGCCACTAGACCATATCGGATATGACAAGCGTGTTGAAATTGTGCAACAAATTTTTGCTTTATCAACTCTAGCATAGAGTGATTATTAAAACACTAGACATAATATGTTATCGTTTATTCCTTTGACAAACTTTTAAATATCCTATCCAGAGCCATTCTAATCTTTGAAAAGAAAACGAAAACTGTGCCAAGTTCTCGTCTCTGGTGGAATTATTTTGTAATAACTTTTATTTGTAAGCTGTTTAGCTTTTTTTGTTTGTATAGCAAAGATTGTCATATTCCGGTTGGAAGACAGAGGCCTACTAACGTATTCACAAGTTAGAAACTTTTTTTTTGGTATTGGAAGGCAAACAAACAGACGGATTTTTTGATGGTAAGAAATTGACGCCGCCTAGAGACACCAAAGGTGGTAATGGTTCGTTGCCAACCTGAGGCCAGGATGTTACGCCTTATGCAAAAGTAAGCTTACCAGGTACCTAACGCTCCGAACCGGAACACGACAACGGTAAGCACTGACGTTGTGGTGGCAGTAATAATCACCTCTAAATCAAATCAAATAAATATTTTTGGCGTGTATTTGTATTTATTATATAACAAGAAACTGGTATTTTTTTGTTTTATGCCACAAAACAATGTATTGTTGGTTGTTTTCTGGAGTTGAACCTGAACTCCATTAGCATGCAGTCAAGTACCACCAAACTATCAACGTGAAGAAATATTCACCTATTAATAGTAAGAATTACAATTGAACTAGTTCGCTGAATCAAATGGTGTCTGTTAAATTTAACTGTGGAACCATTACCGAATGACCTATATGATGTGTCACTGGTTGGTTCTTAGCAGCAAATAGACTGGACCGTGCGCACTACTTGTTTACACTTGGCTAATAATACAATAATAGTGCACAATAATAGGTTAAATTTAAAAATCGAATAGGTTTTTTAGATCTTTTTATATTTGAGGGTTGCGTAGATCGAGGGGTTAGCGTATCTGCCAAACTCATAGAAATAGGAATATTAGAGGTCAATTTCCAAACTCCAGTTATCGCCAAAAAAAATTGAGATTTAATAACTATGTATAAACCACTAGGCTGTAGTATTACTAGTAGTAGTACTAGTATTAGTATCACTAATATTGATTACATTTTCTTTTCAATTTCTAAAAAAAAACCACTCAAAAATACACACGAGACTTTGTATGGAATGAAGAGGAAATTTTGAATAGCACCGTATATTACCAAGAAAAGCGTGATACACAAAAATCTTTAAAAAAAATAATGTATTATTTGTATTGTAGTTGAATAAAAAAAAAGTTAAAAAGATGCATCGGCCGGGAATCGAACCCGGGCCGCCCGCGTGGCAGGCGAGCATTCTACCACTGAACCACCGATGCTTGTACGGTCTAGATGAAAATTAGGTACTGCTTTTCTTAGCTATCTATCAATTTTATTTGTTTTATATTCAATCATTTTTTTAAATATTTACATTAATTATGGTAAGAGAAATTGTATTACCTACCTACTACTACTAGCTAACTACTACATGCGACTTCGTTTGCCTTTAGTTCCATAAAAACTCTCACCTGACCAACCACACCTGAATTTAATATGTCAAAATTCTTCCCAAAATCGAACCAAGACAGTGGCGAGCTCTGACATCATAACAACAGGAATAGGTATAGCTGTGGTGTTAATTCCGGGATAGTTATTGCAGGACTCTACCATTTCGCCAGAGTTCAGTATCTTAAGGAATTTATTACTAAAATAAATCTGGTTTTAAAAAATATTTATTCCAAATCAGTGAATGGATGACTTTATGATGATTCGTTGCAATTGCAGTAAATGAGTTCTCGTGACCGACCGAGCGTCGAACTTGTGACCCCGCCTGTCGTCACGCTGATACAGCAATCCAGGCTGGGATTGCAAAATGATTGTAATAGAGCTCCTATTTGCAATTTAATATGTAAAATACATTTGTAATATTGTTGTATGTTTTCCGCATGTGTTTTCGCGTGCATTTGTCAAAACTTTTTTTTATAGTTTTTATTATATTGAAAGGTAAATAAGCAGACGGATTTCCTGGTGGTAAGAATTTCACGCTGCCTAGAAACACCATAGTTGGTAAGGTTGCGTTGCCAACCTAAGGCCGGGGTGTTAGACCTTAAGATTACCGGCTACGTTATCCTCCGAACCGGAACACATCAACGGCAAGCATTGACGCTATGGCGGCAAGAATAGGTGAGGCGCTGGTACCAATCCGGGCGAGTCGCTGCGGAACTCTACCACCTAGTAGGATGTCACGGTGTTAGTGACAGTAAGCCTTTGCTCGCCTTTTACGAGTACCCTGGCAAGAAGGCAGATGGTCTATTTTGCAACGGAACCCGGACCAACACGGTAGTTAGTTTGGTTTGAAATGGGGATTCACAGTCTTTTAAGATAATGAAACATGTACTAATTACTTACTTCTTCAATAAACTTAAAAATCATAATTCCAAAACTTTGTAATTTGTACGATACGAAAAAGTTTTTTTATCGTATAAATTGACACGACACAAAACACATTTATTTTTAAATTTAACTTTTATTGATCGGAATCAGTATATTTTTTAACAGAACCACTAGATTTTTCGTAACCAACTTTATGAACTGCTAGTTTGCAGAAAACAGACAATCAGACAATTGGCAGAGGCCTGAAATTTACGTGTTTTTTATGATATTGGAAGGCAAACAAGCAGACGAATTTCCTGATAGTAAGAAATTCACGCCGCCTAGATATACCAAAGGTGGTTACGGTGTGTCGCCATCCAGAGATCGGGATGTTAGGCCTTCAGCTAAAGTAAGTTTTCAGGCTACATTACCCTCCGAACCGAAACACGTAATGACGTTATGGCGGCAGGAATAGGTAAAGCGGTGGTATCGACCCGAGCGAGTCGCTGCGAAATTCTACCACCTAGTGAGGTGTCACGGTGCTAGTGACAGTAAGCCTATGTTTGCCTTTAAGAGCTGCCTGGTAAAAGCAGATGGTCTATTTCTGCAAAGGAGCCCGGACCATCACAGGGAAGGTTTTTTTTAGTTTGAATTAACAGCCAAAAACCTACACATGTCATAAGGCCAGTGTTCGATATTTGGAGTTTGGGTTCCAGAATAGGGCAGCGAAATTCGTTGATATCACTATCACAGTTCATTAACATCTTTGATATAATTTATTGATGAAGTGTATTCTTACCATCAGGAAACACTGAACTAAGATATATTTTACATAATCTATCATATTTTCCTTATTCTCAATAAGTAAAATGAATCATTGTTTTCCTTGCCAACAAATAACGCGTGAACGGATGGAATAACTTTACATTTTTTTATTAATAAAATATAAGAATGCTCATAGATAAGACAGGATAAAGTCTTTTAGGTCAATAAGTAAGCAATAAAAATCGAAAAGATTCCCCCCGGTGTTGGTAAGGGCTCCTTTGCAGAGTTAACCATCTGCCTTCTTGTGCCAGGCAGCTCGTAAAAAGGCGAGCATATGCTTACCGTCACTAGCTCCGTGACATCTGACTAGGTGGTAGAGTTTCAAAGCGACTCACCCGGATGGGTACCACCGCCTTACCTAGTCTTGCGGCCATAAGGTCATGTGACGTGTTCCGGTTCTCAGGGTAAGGTAGCCGGTAAATTTACCTTTGCTCGAAGCCTAAAATCCCGGCCTCAGGTTGGCAAGGCACCATTACCACTTAAATTTTTCACCATCAGGAAATCCGTCTGCCTATATCATAAAAAAAGTTTGTTCAATTTACAATTAACCCTTGTACAAAAGCAACTTATAAAATATGTTAGTCAAACATATGAACATACTACACAAAGTCGATTAGTATATGTATTTTACCCTGCTATAACTGTATCCTGCTATGCTTTGCTGGATTACATTGAGATTGCACGTATAATAAAAAAACTAAAGCCGATTGCACATTGTATTAAAATTTAAGTTGGAAACACAAAACTTTCCAGTTTTTAAACCGTACAAAAGCCAACTCAACAGTTTTACCGTAACTTTCCTGTAGTAAACCTTTTCATAAAACTAACCTAAGTTTCTTATGAAACATTCACCGAGGCTCTACATAATTTTATAATAAGGAAATTGAATATTGCAGTTGGTAGAGTTCGCTAGAGCCTCCTTCAGTCGAGCTTTCGCATTAGGAAGCCGAGTAAGCCGCTTGTAATATTAACTAGGGTTGACGATTATAAAGTAAATATTATCGACACGATATACATTTAATAAAGTCTACGCGTTTTTTGCGAATTCGCAAAAAACTCTGGAATAATAATTTATTTACACGGATGGTAGAGTCTGTACTGCAACTAGTATGGGTAAGAATCCACCGAGTTACCTGTTGCTGTCGCCATTATGATAGTGTCATGGTTTGGTCCAATGAGCAGGGTAGTTGATAGGCTTAGACAATAATTAACAACTCTCCCAAAAGATAGCGACGCACCTACAACATTTATGGTGTCTATAAGCGACGGTTATCAATTTCCATCAGTAGAACCATATGCTTGTTTGCTATCTCATCACATAAAATAAAATAATTACTCTAAAATGATACAGTTGTTGCAGTAGCCACATCTTCAAAATTATTACTAGGTACTTTTAATGTCGGAATTTAACAAACTTGTATTTAGTATGTAGTTATTTTTTTTGTATAGTTTTGTACACCAGGTCTACATATTCCATTTATTGTTTTCCTTTAACGGGTTGGCTGGAAGAAATTTCATTCATTTGAGATAAGCTCGCTCTTTGTACTATGTTTATTTTAGTATTAAGTTTTTCTGTATTTTTTTTTGTGTACAATAAAGAGTTGATAAGTGTTATTTTGTTGTGATTAGTGTTATTATTTAATCTTGTTAGATAATCTTATTCAAATCTGCAAAAAACAGAAATAATTGTAATTAGTTCATATTATTTACACAATTACAAAAAAATAGTTAGCCATGTTGTTCTTAGTAACAACCCTACCACAATAGGTACTGTAGGTCTACCGCTTATTACTCGACCTACTTAACAAACTTTGAAGAAGCGATAAATGAGTATACTTACAATGTTATATGGATTTGCTTTGCTTTTTAAGATTCCTGTAATATTTATGGTATTTAGTTTCTAGGGTCAAGCGTTTTACATTATTACTCTTATTAAATAAAAAAATGTGTGTGTAAGTACATAAGCAAGCGCGTGTACATAAGTATGTACACGCGCTACAAGTTATACTTCTTCGGCGTAATAAGATAAAAATCTTTTTAAAAATTTTATCTTTTGCCTTATTTTACATTTGTAGACAAAATGACACTAACCCTAGAAAAAAGATATTTAATACATTAAAAGTTTTAATATAATGCATTAATTAGTTACATAAATAAAGTTTATTTAATATTTAATAAAAATGTCACAAAAAACTAAAATGTTATCTATAGCTAACTTCATCATGTCGGTTTTTCGTGACGGTGTGCGCGCGCATCGTAAAAATTTACCCTCATCATTTTTCATAACGCGCCAAAAGAAGTATAACTTCCAAAATGAATAAATAAACATCCCCGTGTTGGTCCAGGCTCCTTAGCAGAATAGACCATCTGCTTTCCTGCCAGGCAGTTTGTAAAAAGCGAACATAGGCTTACTGTCACCGTGACATCCTACTATGTGGTAGTTTCGCAGCGACTTGCCCGTATTGGTACCACCGCCTTACCTATTCCTGCCACCATAACGTCCAATGCTTGCCGTTTACATGTTCCGGTTCGGAGGGTAAAGTAGCCGGACAACTTACTTTTGCTCGAGGTTTAACATCTCGGCCTCAGGTTGGCAACGCACCATTACCACCTGTGGTGTATCTAGGCGGTGTGAATTTCTTACCGTCTTCTTGTTTGCCTACCATTATCATTAAAAAAACATACAAAACGAATAACATTTTAGGATTTAGAACATTTTGCTATTTCTTTCCTGAAATATAATTAATTAGATAATGCTAGAGTTTTGGTACCATAATGAGAATAGATTTACTATGGTGACTTATGCCTAACTTACTTGGCGTGTATGTATGTATGTATGTACATGCAGTGGGTTGCAGTATTTGTCACGTCTGCAAATTGCTCCACTCTAAACTACACAGTGCCATCTCTTAAAAATTAAGTTCACCTATTTTAAATGTTGATGTTACAGTATTTTAAAGTATTAAAAAAATACTTACTAGATCTCATTCAAACACATTTTCGGCTTTCGGGGTTATTTTTAAGTTTTATCGTTCTCTTATTTTAGAAGTTACAGGGAGTGGTTACATCTTCTACCACTTTGGAAATGTCACTCGCGCAAAACATTTAGTTTAGAAAAAAAATACGTTAGAAACCTCAATATCACTTTGGAGGACCTATCCCCGTGTTGGTCCTTGCTCCTTTGTAGAATAGACCATCTGCCTTCCTGTGCCAGGCAGCTCGTAAAAGGCGAACATAGGCTTGCCGTCACTAACACCGTGACATCTGACTAGGTGGTAGAGTTTCGCAGCGACTCACCCGGATTGGTACCACCGCCTTACCTATTCCTACCGCCATAACGTCATGACGTGTTGTGGTTCAGAGGGTAAGGTAGCCGGTTAACTTTCTTTTGCTCGAGGCCTAACATCCCGGCCTCTGGTTGGCAACGCACCATTACCACCTTTGGTGTCTCTAGGCGGCGGGAATTTCTTACCATCAGGAAATCGGTCTGCTTGTTTGCCTTCCAATATTATAAAAAAAATATCCATAGATAGACTTAAGTATTTAATTAATTATTTTTTTTGAGTTTTAGTTCTAAGTATGGGGATTCCCCGAAATGTATTGTTATATTTCTATTTTTATTGCAAAATCTTAATGAGCTTAATATAATACATCTAGGTACTTATCAATTTTCAACAGCACAGCTCTTAAAGTTTCGGAAAAAAGTATCTTTGAGATCCGGACGTACATGACATGGTGAATCTATAAGGGTTCCGTTGATTAACCTTAGCTACGGAACCCTAAAAAGATAGTGCTAATAATGTTTCATTTGGCACCTTTGCAAAAATAAACAAAATCTTTATCATATCTATATAATATCATAACAAAAATAATAGCGCCTTTTTAATTACTCTATAATATTACGTATTTTATTATATAAAAATGAATCGCTAAATGTATTGGTAAGCGCATAACTTCCGAACGACTGGACCGATTTGGCTGATATTTTTTTATTAGATCAGTTATTGTCAGAAGAAGGTTTTTATGGAGAGAAAAACCGGGAAAATCGCAGGGAAAGTGGGAAAATCAGTACTTTATTTTTTTCAAAACTGGTGAAACGAAGTTCGCCGGGACAGCTAGTATAACATAAAATATATTGTTAAAGAAAAACATTCGTGAAATTATTATGACGTCAAAATAGAGGCCAACCGATACACAGTTTAACGTATTCAACCCCTTTCGTCGTTTCAAAATTAAGATTCACAAAGTGGAACAGCGGATCGACCATTCATAAGATGGGCTCAAAGAAAATCTCTGTGTCAAAGACAAAACACCTTTCAGAACGGCGCTGGCTCCGGTCTAGATACACTTTTAATCAGGAAAACCTTGAATTAAAAATGAAACTGGTACATTAAAAAGTTACAATATGATTTTACAGCTTTGTAGGGTTGTAGTATAGTAAGTATAGAAAGTGTAGTATGGTATAGTAAGTTTCCCGTATTGGTCCCGGCTCCTTTGCAGAATAGACCATCTGCATTTCTGTCAGGCAGCGCGTAAAAGGCGAGCATAGGCTGGTCACTAACACCCACTAGGTGGTAGAGTTTCGCAGCGACTCGCCCGGATTGGTACCATCGCCTTACCTATTTCTGCCACCATAACATCCAATGCTTACCGTTGACGTGTTCCGGTTCGGAGGGTAAGGTAGCCGGTAAACTTACTTTTGTTCGAGGGCTAACACCCCGGCCTCAGGTTGGCAAAGCACCATTACCACCTTTGGTGTCTATAGGCGGCGTAAATTTCTTACCATCATGAAATCCGTCTGTTTGTTTGCCTTACATTATTATTAAAAAGAAGAATTACCATAATCTAAATCAGTAAATCCAGTAGAGATGATGAAGATGATGACTGGCATAAATTGGTACAACTCACACTTTTTCTGCTATATTCGTCATTTCCAAACTTTTTAATTAATACATATAAATAATACTATACCTAACAATTCCACGTTTTGTCATATGAATTGATCAACATTCTAATTTAATATTCATAGCTACAGTGCGACCAGCTTATCTTATCAATATACATCATCACAAGTGGGGCGCTTAGTATTTCTGATTGGGAATTTTGGAATTTTGTCTAACTTTTCCACTTTTCGTCGTAATTTTATAACTCGATACCTATTCGAACCATATCCGAACCAAATTTTTAGGTTTTGTTCAGACAATTCAGTAGACGATTCCTGTGAAGTTTGCATAAAATCAGTCCAGCTGTTCTTCATCTATCATATTTTTTGGAACAATAAATGACAGATCGTTTTGTTAAGGCCCCATACTCAGTCAGCCAGAAGAGCCAACCACCGCACTCCCCCGTTCAATGATTACTATGAAATATTGCGCTCTAAAGTAAACGTATTAAGCGACAAATTACTATTTTTGACACTATAAAAGTAATTTGAGAAAAAGTATAAAAACTGAAACACTTATCTTTTAGGTATAGTACTTATCTATGTTTATGTTAAATCTGATGTCGATATTTTCATATTTGAAGTAGACAGTTGGGTTTTGCTTTCAAAAAAGGGTTAACTTTTCGATTTTTTTCTATCGAGCAAAGTGAAATGAATCGTGTTTAGGAAACACTAGTCTAGTAAAGCATATTCATGTTAATCTTGTGTATTTTTGTCACCAAGATCCATGATTGCTTTGTATGAAAAAAACATTATACTGCTGACGTATTTTAGCGTATATGGACCCTTAATGGGTATTTTTCTGTCAAATTGAAACTTTTTCAGATAGGGGTGTAATACTGATACTTTTTTCAATTGTTATTTTCTTTTGTTGTGTAGGCTGTAGGATGCTAGTATAACTTAAAGTAAATAATTAAAGTAAAGGATAATGTAATTAAAATAAAGTAGAGCCTCTGTGGTCTAGCGGTTCAGCTGTTGGACTTGACTGCATGAGGTCCTGGGTTCGAATCCCGAGTCGGGCAACAAAAGCAAATTGGGTTTTTCCAATTTTCTAATAAAAAAAATTTGCTCGGGATAGGACATGTGCCGGGTTGGCGATAGGCTTGCCACCTATCACATTGTGGAACTTAGTATCTTCGGCTAGTCGTGGGTACCCTGGTTGTGCTTCTGCCTACCTCTTCGGGGATATGGGCGTGAAGATACTTTTTTTAAGGATCATTACCAAAAGACCACTGGTGATAGCGTACCGAGCTGCAACTCGTCCGGGCAGAGATCCACCGCCTTACCTATTTCTGTCGCCGTAATCAAAGAATATAAATTATATTAAAGTTAAGAAAACCGTCTTAAACTTCATATTCTTAAACTTAACATACAATGTGACAATGATATAAGTACTAATACATACACAAAAAATTCTAACTAGAATCAAACCTGGGCCTTGTTGATAACCCGGAGAAGTAAGTTACGCAAACTCCTTGACCGAGGCTAGTGCTGTAATTGTTTACTCTTTCAACCCCTCGAAACAATAACCGTGACGATGTTTATTCAATTACAAATTGAATTTCCGGTTCTGTCTGAAAAAAATTAAAGAATTTAGGGGATATTTCTCACGATGGGTATCGATGTGTATCGTAAACACAAACAAGACTAGAACGTTTGAGATGTTTTGTCAACATATTTTATGTTGCGTAGGGCCATGACGAACCCATCGCTAACTGTAAGGACGATGTATCCTGTAATACAGTTCTTCACTGAGATTACTACTCTACTACTGAGAGAGTTAGACCAGATGTCTACTAACCCAAAAAATGTTAATAATGCATTGCCAACCTGTGATGTAAAGCCATTTTTGTGTAATATTGCTGACCTCAAAATCGACTTCAAACAGTCTTGCCACAAGTTTGCCAAGTTTTGGAAGCATGGAAAGGCAAACAAGCAAAAAAGTTTCTTGATATCTCCATGTCATCTTTTGACATCGTAGATTTGCTTATCTAAAGTTACTTCTATAGTAACTTCTTGTATCCTGTACTTCTTGAGTAAGTTTTCCGGCTGCCACACCTTTAATAAGTATACATAAAGATGGTTAGCTCTGCCGTAATGATGGTAAAGAAATCTATCTTGATATATTTCCGATCTAGTCGATAAATAACTAAACTACCTAGTCAAACTGAATACACTAGCAGAATAACTTAGTAGTCTAAATAACTAGATTACAGTACCTACTAGGTAACGATAGGGTCATCACATCCTTACGATATGTGAATAATTAAAAAAACGACGGGTTGCACACCGGGAGCGCCGGCAGAAGTGAAAACTTGAATAATAACGTAGTGCATTTTTTATATTTTGGAATGGTTAGGGAATAATTTTGCACGAATTGTTTTATTTATCGGTATGAAAGTACTATCGTTTATATGTATTCTACGTACAATATTGATTTGTTTCGCTATCGTACACAAACATGACCACACGAACATTCGCGCAAGCGCCCTGCGCCGTCTTACAATTTTCGATCAGGTTACGTGTCCTGACGCGAATTTAGAAGTTTTTACCCATTCCAAAAAAAGTGCGCAACGCTGCTAGAGAAGTTTTCATTTCAAAACGTCTCAAATTTTTGCTTGTTTATGTTTATGATATTTACCCATTGCGAATATTATATACCTTCTTTATTTTTTAATGTTGTGCTACAGGAGACACAAATTATTTACCATGTAGGAAAATATGTTTCCAAAGCTTGTTATTAAGTGTTTATAACATACTATATCAATACTAAAATAATTAGGAGCAGTGAAAATACAGCAACCGACTCCACCTGGTTCATTGGGTTCTACGAACAACCTCGGAATCATGACCTATCTTTTGGAAAAACCCATCAAAATTAGTTTGTTATTGATGGAGTAATCGCATAAAAAACATACAAAAAAAACATACAGTCGAAATGAGAACCTCCTCCTTTTTAGAATCGGTAAAAAATCAAAATATCTTTATTTATCATACAATAG
The DNA here is from genome assembly GCA_002245505.1 of Calephelis nemesis. Lineage (NCBI taxonomy): Eukaryota > Metazoa > Arthropoda > Insecta > Lepidoptera > Riodinidae > Calephelis > Calephelis nemesis. The sequence continues at coordinate 148,222 of NJDD01003094.1, forward strand.
TTCGTATGTAATAAAAACTTAGTAATTTGATTCATTTCTGAGAATGAATGATTTCTATTTCTATAATGCCAATGTCAGCCCAAAATAATCTAAAATACATATCAGACCTCCCGCTGTCCTCGCGTTCAGTGCTGTTTAATACGTTGCAGTTTTGATAGGTTTATTTATTTTTCTTCTAGCAAAGGTGCAACTAGTAAACCTGTAGCCGTGGTGTTAGGATACAAGTCTATTGGCTACCCTTCTCTCCGGATCGAAACATGACAATATCATTAGTCCGTAAGGAATAGTTATGGTGACGGATCCCTACTTCCGAGCACAGCACTATATAACCAGTGGCCTTTTTTTATCAATCGATTAAACCTTTGCCTCATACGAGCGGCGTGGCAGGAAGGCATATCTGTTTTACACACAGGGGATCCGCACCAACATGGGAAACGCAAGGATAAGCAACGATGTTTTTTTTGTAGATTAAGGTACAAAGCAGACGGATTTACTGGCGGTAAGGAATCACGTCACCCACAGACACCCAAAATGTTAAATATATGCTGCTAACCAGCGGCTAGTAGTAGTAACTTAGGCCTGAATGATAAGAAGTTGCGTAAGCTGTGTTATGTTTATGTGACTGGAAAGCAAACAAACAGAACAGTTAACTGTGTCTTCCCGACCGCAGAAACAGACACATGCACAACTAGGGCACCCGCGGCTAGCCGAAGACAAGTTCCACATTTGATGAATAGCAAAAACCTAGCACCAACCGGGCACATATCTAAACTCGGATTACAATGCTTATTTATTGGAAAATGAAAAAACACATTTTATTTTCTCGGAAACCCTACCCGGGATCGCATGAAGATAAGTTCAATACTTGACCATTATACCGCAAAAGCGATTTTCATATGATAGTAGTAGTAGTATCTTCACGCCCATATCCCCGAAGAGGTAGGCAGAGGTACAACCAAGGCACCCACGACTAGCCGAAGACACTAAGTCCCACAATGTGATAGGTGGCAAGCCTATCGCCAACCGGGCACATTTCCGATCCCGACCAACATTTTGTAATTAGAAAATTGGAAAAATTCAATTTTCTTTTGGATGGCCGACGCGGGATTCGAACCCAGGACCTCATGCAGTCAAGTCCAAAACCCGGACCGCTAGACCACAGAGGCGATATAAGAGGCGATATAGATTTTCATATGATAAGTCTAAAAATACCAAAGATGGTTGTGGTGTTTTTCAATATGAGTCGAAAACCTGCCTGAATAAATTGATGATCTGCTCCACTTTCAAAATTGGAGCACCATAGGGGCTACCACTGTACGGAGGCAAGGATAGGTAGATCATTGATAGTCATCGGAGCTATTTCTTGCAAAACTCTACCACCTAATCTTGTTCACAGTGTTAGTGGAAAACTATATCTTACGAGTTGCTTGATCATGAGGCAATTGACTATTCATTTTACGAGTCCCAGGACATAAACAACATAAAGGAGCTGCCCATATTATTAAAAAATACTTCAACGGATTTTAGTGGTGAAGTATTGCCGTACTGGTGTATTTAATACGTGCTTCCTCCATAAAATACTCGTAATAGTATACGCATACCGCCTGCGTATGTATATATAAGTGTTCATAAAATACTCTGCGTATCTCGCACTTTATACGTGATTATGTTTGCTTATTTAGAAAAACGTATTTGAGCTTCATGTGACCATGCTTACCCCGAGACCGGGACAAAATAATGCAAGAAATACGATATTTGTCGTTTCTTCTCTATTCCCAAAATCTAAATGCTCCTCATTGTTACGTTCCGTGCGAGAGGGTAGGATAGAAGACTGCCTTGCTTACATAATTACGGTTAGCGTTGGTCTATTAGCATCTAAGGTGTCTTAATATGATGTTTGTCTCTTACCATCCGGAGATCAGTCTGCTTTTGTAAAAAGTAGCGAGATAAAACCATGTAAATAAAATATTTTTGAGTGAAAATTTATTTAGCGGCGTTACGAACTTTTTTTGGAATGGGTAAAAACTTCTAAACTCGCGTCAGATAGTCAGATCGTAAGACGGCGCACTGCGCATGCGCGAATAAGACGGCGCGAGATCTAAAATGAAACGTAGATTCATTGCTGTTTTTGTATTGCTTAGATATTTCCGAATAGTATAGAAATTGCAATTGATAATACACCGCAATATACCTACCATTACATTATCACAAGATGACATCATAACAGATACGTATAACATCAATAGACATTGCTCTATTTGTTCTATCTTGAAAATAAGCTTTATGCGTAGATAAGCAATGTTCGTTGTATGTATAATATAACGACGCTCCTAGCCGTCACGTGGTCTTACTTTAGCGAGTTTTTGTCAATCCAAACGCAGTTTATTGATATGAAAATACTTAATATTTGTACATAAATGATGGTACTTTCATATTGACAGTTAAAGCAATTCGTGCAAAATTATTCCTAAATTATTCCAAAATGTCAAAAATGCATAACGTTAATATTCAAGGTTTCACTTCTGCCGGCATTCCCGGAGTGCAACCCGTCTTTTTTTAATACTTAAAGATGACCTTTGGAAGCACTTCTACTTATTTGACAGTAAATAAACACTCATGTAGACCCTGACGTAAAAATGAATTTAAGTCTCCCATTAGCATAAACATGGTCACCGTACTCAAATGCACGGCTAGCAAACTTTGTCGCAACCATTAAGGAAGTTGTCATTTAAAACCTACACGTTCTGCCAACATTAGGATTTTTAACAAATTGCGGTCGAGTTCACGCTTCACGAAGCATAAGACAAGATTATTAACAAACTAGATAAATAATAGCATTATTAAACAATAATAATTTCTAAGAGATGAAGTTTACGCGTGACACTTTACGCGTTATTGTCTTAGATTATTTTTTGTTTGTGTTGATGTTAGCTTTCCATTTTTTAAAGAATTATGAGTAACCGTGATTTTGAAAAAAAAAACAAAATGGCAGACACTATAAGGCAGATATTACAGGTAATCAATACAATAAACAGTGTGTAAATAGTAGGCAAATAATTAAATTAGCTATTTGATTAATATCTAACTAATAAAATATTTGCACACCAAAAGTTGGTAGAATATGTAGAAACACCTAAATAATTTTGTAACATCTTTGTAACACTGATATTCCGCAAATAAATATTTTTTCTTTTCTTTTTTTTTATGACGACTACCTGCATGTTTTGTTTATATTATTGTCATACATTAGGATGCTGTTGAGACAGGATTTGCTTATGTATTTGTTATGTGTTTTTTTTGCAATGTTTGATGAAGGTGTTTATAAAGGTTATAATATTTTTTTAAGTAGGTATTGTATGTGCTTGTGAAAAATTATTATAATGTATTTTAACTGTTGACGTATTTCAAGTGTAACGAATGTACCTACGAAATAAAGACATTGAATTGAATTGAATTGAAATTGTTCCACCACCAGAGTAAATGGAGAGTACTCCACTTTTGTATTCGTTAACAACATTTAAAATATAAAGCAACTCGTAAGATATACGCTTTGATCTGTCTTGCACTAACACTGTAAACAACATAACATGGTAGAGTCTTGCAAAGAATCGCCCCGGTTACTATCAACGATCTACCTAATCTTACCTCCATAACTACTAGCACCTATGGCGCTCCAATTTGGAAAGTGGGGGAGACCGTCAATTTATTCAGGTAGACTTTTAACTCATATTGACAAACAGTACAACCAACCACCAACACTACACACACAAATTTAACAAAAATATGTCCAAACAGATGAAGTCGCGGCTAACATCTAGTTTATAAAACAGAAATTAGTTCAAGTTTGTAACTTTCTCACTTGCTTCTTAATTACTGTTTTCTATTTACATTCAAATTCGAATAAAAGAAATGAAAAGTCACAGCGAATACTGCAAGAATATTAAAAACAAACACAAACGAGAAAGGTTATTTGAACTGGAAACAATGGCATTGCTTTTTAATGGCAAAAAGTGGACAAGCGACATTTCTTTCATTTATCTTTGGTTTTACAATATTTGGTGCCTTTACATTAGTAAAGTCCACGGGTTTGCCCGCGCGAAATATAACCTTTGAAGACTTTGATAAGTAAAAAAAAGTATTTTCACGCAAATTTCTCCGAAGGGGTAGGCAGATGCACAACCAGGGCACCCACGACTAGCCGAAGACACTACCTAAGTCCTACAATGTGATAGATGGTAAGTCTATCGCCAACCAGGCACATCTCTAATCCCGAGCAACATTTTTTTTATTAGAAAATTGGAAATATCACATTTTCTTTTTGTTGACCAACCCGGATTCGAACCCGGGACCTCGTGAAGCCAAGTCCAACACTTGGACCGCTAGACCACAGAGGCAATTTAAGATTTTGATAAATAAATTATAAACAGTAACACTTTAAAAACAGCCTTCAACTTCAATGTCATGTTGTTTTTCGGCTTACTGCCAATGCTATTAACCTATCTACAGATCACAGAAAAGTATTACTCACAGAACTATCTATAGTTTTATACTACAGATAATACTACATGAACTATCTGTTATTGCGTTCCGGCAGAAGTAAAAGCATGAATATTAACGTTGTGTATTTCTGATATTTTGGAATGGTTTGGTAATTAATTTCTTAAGTATTTTCCATCAGGTCACGTGTCCTGACGCGAGTTTAGAAGTTTTTACCCATTCCAAAAAAAGTTCGCAACTCCGCTTAAGAAACTTTCACTTCAAAAACAAACAGTCAAATTTATAACTTCCTTTTTAAGTCGGAAATATACAGACGAGATTCTGCTCCTTGTTTCAAGCTGGTTGATTAGTTCAACAGATCGTAAGACCGATTCTAGTGAAGAAAGAAAATTATTTATTTGCGGAAATATGTGTGTAAATGAGATGTTACAAAAATATTTAAGTATATCAACATATTCTACCATATTTTGGTGTGCAAATATTTTAACATTTATAAAAAATAATATTTAATTACATATGCTTTAACTTTTAAGCCTATCATTTATATTTATAACTAATTTAATTATTTATTACCAAAACATTTAAAAACTATAATTAAATTTAACCCTGACTACCGTATACTACTACCGTTTCCAAAGTGAAGATAGCTAACCAAGCGCTACATCGCTGAATTGGGTCATTCACGCCGTCACTTTCTTAGGGTTATCGATTTTTTCAGTGGCTTCTACGTGTAGTTTTGTATGGCAAGCAATTTCGTTCAACCTTTTTCTTCATGATTTCCAAACTCTTTCCAGTGAACAAAGTTTGCATTTTTATCTTGTTAAAGTCATGTGAACACTGTTTTAATTATTTTTGCTTTTCAAAAATCAGCGTTTATTATCTATAAAAGAAAGTGGTGTTAGTTACACTATTTATAACTCAAGAACGGCTACACCGATTAGGCTGAAAATTGGTAGGGAGGTAACTTAAAACCGGGAGAAGGACATAGGATACTTTTTATCTTGTTCAATTGTGAGGAAACTGGGAAAAACAACATTTTAATTTTTCCCATACAAACTGAACGGGCGGAACGAAATTCGCGGGAACAGCTAGTAACAAATGAAAGAAAGCCAAAATAGATATGCAAAACGAATGTGGATAGTTGTAATATACCCGTGACATCCAGGTTTATATTCCATGGCTAAACTGCTTGGACGTCAGTCGATCGTAAAAAAAAAGTAGTGAATATGTTGGAAGATAGGACAAATGTGGATAGTTGTAGGTACTGGAAGATCTAGGTTTATTTTCCATGTCTTAATGCTGTTATATCAGTCGATCGTATGAAAAAAAGTAATGAATATTGAGGAATTCTATTAAAAAAAAATGTTGGTATGGATTGGAAACGTGCCCGGTTGGCGATAGGCTTGCCACCTATCACATTATGGGACTTAGTGTCTTTGGCTAGTCGTGGGTGCCCTGGTTGTGCCTCTGCCTACCTCTTCGTGGATATGGGCGTGAAGATACTTACTTTACTTATAATATTGTGGAAGATAGAAAAAATGTGGATAGTTGTAGGTACTCGGGATATCCGGGATTATTTTCCATTACTAAATTGCTGTTATATCAGTAGATCGTATGAAAATAAAGTAACGAATATAGTATAAGATAAGAAAAATGTGGATAGTTGTAGGTACTCGGGAGATCCAGGTGGTATTTATGTGTGGAATATTGTGGAAGATAGGACAAATGTGGATAATTGTAGGTACTCGGGAGATCCAGGTTTATTTTCCCTGACTCAATTGCTTTTATATCAGTCCATTGTGTGAAAAGCGTAATGAATATGGTGGAAGATAGGAAGATCCGTAACAATCATGGCACTAGGCACCCGATGTTGCCTACCACGCAAGGACTTGACGTCAAGATCAGTAGGTGTGTATTTTTCTTACAGGTTTTTGTTACACATTTTCAACACACTATTAACCCTTTTAGTTGCCACCAGAAAAAAATATTTATGCTTAGATATTTATAAAGACCATAAAAATGTCCAAAAATTTCTTACATGTTATATCAAGTGCAAGTCAGATTTACTATTTACGATTAGGGTATCGTTGTTAGTCCCCATATCAGGTTCCTACGGGAAAGATGGTAAGTAGTGATAACTTATGTTGTGACTGAAGCTAGATAGTAGAGTTTTGTGACAACTTTAGCTAGGGTTGTCACATGCGAAGGACATCGCAATTTTTTGTGTTTCCCGAGCTCTTACTATAATCGCTTCTGTGGGACCTCAACAAGTCAAGACTTAACTTCTCGAATATAAATAACCTTGACCGGGATTGGATATGTGGCCGGTTGACGATACTGGAGGCTTGCCACCTATCACATGGTTGGACTTAGTGCCTTCGGCTAGTCGTGTGTGCCTTAAATGTGACTTTTGCTACCTTTTTGGGGATACGGGCATGGAGATACTTTTCTTACTATATTTGTGATTTGTTAGGCTAGTCAGATTTTCCGCCATAACAGCTACTCTGCTTACACGGAATTAGAATTATTCTGCAGCTGTTACAATGGATTTCCACCTGAAGTAACACCTGATTCGATAAAAAAAGCTTTCCAAACTCACAAAAGATCAGTTTATTTTTTACATTAGTTACAAAAGCCCAAATAAATTGTGGAAAAGTACCGATATCGTTTTAAAATGTATATTATGTTAATTCACCAATTCCAGCTACGATATGATTACATCATATATCGTCGGGGTCGGCCAAAACCCTGGCCTATATTTTTCATGACTTCTGTGGCCGAAGCCGTAGTGTTTCAGGGTAAAATATGAACTACTATGAAAACTAGTTCATACGCGGTCTTTGTTTACGTGGTGCTTAGCCTCTTAGTAGTCATAGGTTTGGAAGGCATTATTGTACTCGAAGTTTTACATCTTATGTGTCTATGGCTATGGGCGACATCCTCCTTATCATTACAAAATCTATCAGCTTGTCTGACTTTTTGTAAAAAAAAATATAACAGAAATAAACGATATGCAATGTAGAGTTGTTAATTGTTTTGTTAGACAACAGAAAATGACTTAGAAATATCATAGTGTGGAGTTTATTATTTACCGCAACAAAGTCATTTATATTGTTTTACAAAAGATAAAACGGTATACATATATATTTGTTTGGGACATAGTTTACATTGAAGTCATTTTTATGTAATTTTTATGGCAAACGGTTATCCTGATGGTAAGAGTTAACCGTTTAGACACCATAGATGTTATAGGTAAGCGATGCACCTGAGCACCAAGCGTTGTAAGTAAACAAGATAGCCAAAAAAAATTTATAGATCCTATTTTCCCATTTCCTCTCAAAATTGAAATGTAGAGTCACAATCAGGTAGGGGCTTAGAGTTCCGAATTACCAAATTCAAAATTCGTCACCTTTACGCAAAGTTTATCTTTAGCTTTGTCATTATTCATTTCGAGAATGACTTATCGACATCGCTTAGATAGTCGAAGTTCTCAATAAGTTGGTACATTATGTAATATTAATCGCCTGTGCGGCAAAATGAATGCTCCATTGCAAATCAAACTCCGATGCTGTTTCATTCAGCTTGCACTAGCATTGCGGACGGTTGACATCGAAAATTTATTGAAGCTGGAGAACTTGGAGTATAATTACATAGAATTCGCGCAATGTTCACAACCTTATCGTATCAGTGAAGTTTTAGTTTAGATGTTTATGCTCATATTTTACCATCTTGTACCTATAGTTATTGATATGTCTAAAGAAAACATTTAAACATAACTGTCATTGATTTGTATTTGTAATGTGCTAGTCTAATATTATCTAACAACTCTACATGTTTTAGTAGATTTTTAGTAGTTTATCATTACTGAAACTTTAACATTGACCTCATTCCCAATAAATTACTCACTAACACTACTAAATACTTTCAGCTTTGGCTCTAAAAAAGTTTTAATTTAATTTAATTTTATCTTATTTTGTTTGTCTTTTTTAAAAATATTAAGTTGTGTTTGGAATTATTTCTCTTTTAAGTTTTGAATTCTTGAAATGAACTATGTAGTTTCAAAAACATAATTAAATACTTTGGTTTGACAAATTTTGCAAAAAGTCGTTTTTTAAGTGAAAATAAATTTGTTTATTTTTACTTTTTTATAAATAATTAGCACTTTGTGCAAATAACGGAATTAGTTTGTTATTTGCTAATTGCTAATTATTTATTTAAATTAAGTAATACAAAAGTCGTAACAAAAAATTTTCTTTGTTTTTATTCAAACGCGCGTGCTCTACACGACGCTCTACATGAATATTTTCAAAGCTGGGACACACCAGCTGCATGTTGCAAATGGGAGCCAACCAGTCGCCTTGCATCCACCGCGAGAGGTGCGCGTGTGTTCGGTCTCTATGACATTGAAATCTCGGATAGCTAACTTGAAATAATACTGTTATTGTTTACTTTTCCTAGCTTTTTCAAATAGTGAAGTGATGTAGTGGGAAACGTTTTGTAGACTAGTTTCTAAACGTTATTTTTAGTGAAATTTACTGCAGTGGATGTGTTTAAAAATAGTCACAGTGCTAGTGATGTGATATCATAATTTGTGTATAACATTGGATACCAACATGTTCGGTGTTTTAATTAGGAAATGGAATTCCAAAAGGTACAGCTTATTTATAAATAAACTATGTTAAATTATCATATCTTACCTACTTATTAATTTTATTACGGTCTCTATATAATTGCCGCGTCTATCACTGTCATAAGTATAATGTATCAATTTAAATAAATACCTACATATTTTTAAATGAAGAAACACTTGTACTGTTTTACGTATCACTTATATTTTATTATTTTATAAATAGCCTACCGGTTTCGCTTTTTACAGCATCATCAGGGCTAGAACTTAAATTACTAGGGCTAGAACTTAAATTAGTAATTTAAGTTCTAGCATCATCAGGGCTAGAACTTAAATTACTAGGGCTAGAACTTAAATTAGTAATTTCTGATGATGCTGTAAAAAGCGAAACCGGTAGGCTATTTATAAAATAATAAAATATAAGTGATACGTAAAACAGAACAAGTGTTTCTTCATTTAAAAATATGAATATTTGGAAGTTTTACCAAGCGCCGACGATGGAAAATATCAAATAAATACCTACACATATAAATTTATTTACTGCTACTGCTTGGGTCAGATCAATTTGCCAAAGCGATGTTTTTTTATTTATTTACTGGTGTGATATAAATAGTTCATAGTAATCTATTTCTGATTTTTTTTGTAATGACTATTGTGTTGCCAACCTCGCGGTTTTTACAACTTCATTGGGGTTTCCTTTCTGATTTAAGAATATGATAACCCTTTACACCTGCTTTAGGAGTACTCTAGTCATATAATGCTAGTGCGATCAGACTAGGTATTAGTAGAGTCATTCATCAATTCATCCGAACTTTTTTACCACCACAAATGCACCACAGTGCTTGTCATTGTCGTCTTCTGATTTGTAGAATAAACAGTCCGTAAATTTACAAGAAGATTCTACAATTAGGAAACGCACCAGTAATATTTTGATTTTTAAAGTGAAACGTACATTTCTTATCACCAGGAAATCCGTCTACTTGTTTACCTTCGTACACAACATAAATGTGTTATTTGTTACAATTTCAACATTTACTGGTGTTATATATTTTAAAGGAGAGTATGAAATGTAGAGCTTATTTCTAAGATACTACATTTAATTAAACACATAGATTATTCAATTTATTAAAATGTTGGAAAAATTAATTTGAATACCTACCTATTACAATAACTGTATAAACGTATTTATTCCAGTATAGGTATAATTTCAAATATGTAGTAGGTACTCTACAGTGATAAGTGAAGTTGATTAATTAGTGGTAGGTATACAGTTTCTCAGTATAAATCAATAAAGCTCGGATTCGATTCTCGGAATGCTTAATGAGTATTATTTATTTCTCTGTAAAGTCAAGGCTTCCATTCATTTTAAATTTTGTCACTGAAGATGTGATAAAATAACACAAGTTGTAAAAATTTTATTATTACTATATTTAGTATTTTGATAGAGAAATAAAATTTATCACCCTTTACTTTTTTAGGACCTTCTTTAGCTAAAATCTTTGCAAAACAAGTATTAAATTAAAAAATTGGCATGTACTTATTGATTTACCGCTAATCCATACTGATATTATACCTAAATGCGATTGTAAATTTGTTTCGTACGCTTTCATCATCATGAAACTTTGTGAACATATTCTTGGAGATATTAAAAGTAACATAGGATACTTTTTAATGACTGAAACGCGAGCGAAGCCGCGGGTAAATGTTTGTAAAATTATAAATGTGAAAGTGTGTGCGCTTGTACTTATGTACGTTTCGTCTTGACATTAAAAGAAATGTACCGATTTTTCACGTCATAATGTAACTTGGAAGTTGGCCTTTTCCTAATGATTAAGACAACCGTCGTCTAATAACACCATAAATGTTAATGGTGGATCGCTAGTCGCTATTCTATGAATGTGATCGTAAATATTACTGCTATTTTACCCTTACGAATTAAGACGTCTATAACGATTTTGGTAAAATTTTTGGAAAGAAATATATTAGACCTTGGAAAAAGTTAAGCTTTCTTTCTATCGGACCTCAACGGGTCCTTGTTGGAGATTTAAATGTCATTGCACGATACAAGTCGCGGGAAACTGCTAATGAAATGTAGGTAATTAAAAATGGATCTACGACTTCCGCTTCAAATTCTTTAGACACTTTGCCGAAAACTCTAAGACATTTATTTTATATTTGATACTGCTCTGGGAAAAATATTTTGCATGCATGCTGATTAATGTTACATACCTATATTTTAAACTAGATATTCATGCGAACTATTTTAATCGTGTTGACAATTTGTAACAGTTTATACTTGAGAATGTCATATCATAAAGAGTAAATTTTTATATAGGTAACTTTTCTTGTTGTCTTTGCAGTTTTTGTTCCTTTATCTCTTATTTTAACCCTTCACTGTACTTCCCAGAATAGGTATTTTATAACTAAATTTAACGAATCAATTCAAGGGTTTTTAAGGTTATGCGAGACAGACAAATAGTATTTCATTTATTTATAGATTTATGTAATACGTATTGGCTTCCACCGCAGCTCAACCCGAGTGCAAAATTACAAAAAATATAAAAAAAAATTAGCCCATGTGTTATTCTGATGTCTAATACATCGATGTAAAGTTCAATCTAAATCCGTTAAGCAGTTTTAAATAATCATCCATTTATCCATGCATCCACATAAACTTTCGCATTTGTTATTTTAGTAGCTAGGATCGAATCGCCTCTGTGGTCTAGTGGTCCAGCGTCGGACTTGACTACTTGAGGTCTCGGGTTCGATTCCTGGGTCATGCAACAAAAAAGATAGAAATGAGTATTTTTCTATTAAAAATAACGTTGCCCGGGATTGGATATGTGTCTGGTTGGCGACAGTCTTGTCATTTGTCACGTTTTGGGACTTAGTGTCTTCGACTAGTGGTGGGAGCACTGGCTATGCCTCTGCGTACCTCCTCTGGGATATATATTCGGATAGAAATGCGAATAGACAGATGGATTTTCTCGTGGTAAAAAACCCAGGTTGCCTAAACAATAGAGATCTAAAGCATCCGTTGCCAACCCTTGATTGAGATTAAAAGCCTTTTGTTGATCAACCTGACTACTCTGATTTCCAAACCAGCATACGTCGATAACAAGTACCATATAGGCCGAGTGAATGGAAATATAATTAAGTAATCTAAAGTAGTTAATGTCTTCACCAGTACCTAAGCGGTATTAATAATAATAAATATCTCTGGACAAATTACAAAAAATGAATCTAATCCCAAATTAGGCAAGTCATATGCTTGTTGCTGTGCGGTCACGCTTCTAATACATATATACGATACATAGTAAGACTTATAATATCTGGTACCCAGAATAAATTTTGTAAACACCCAGACCTAAAAATACAGACATCTAAATGTTCGACACACAAAATTTCTGGAATCGAACGCGTGCCTTAACTTAATCTAATGAGTTAGGCGTGTCAACGCCTCAACCAAAATGGCGGTCAAAGCAATGGGGTCGTCATGTCCTTATCTTAAGTCACCCAAGTTTCCCGTGTTGCTCTGGGCTCGTTTGCAGAATAAACCATCTTCCTTCCTGCCAGACAACTCTTAAAAGGCGAGTATTGGCTTACCGTCACTAACATCGTGACATCTCACTAGGTGGTAGAGTTTCCAGCGACTCACCTGGATTGATACCACCGCCTTA
>NJDD01003094.1:167720-182543 GCA_002245505.1 Calephelis nemesis
ACAACTTTATGCCTATTGCGCGGTAATGAAAAATTTCAGTATGTAGGGTAGGGTTGCCGGCAGACTTGTACAATAGCCTTAAAAGCGCAATCTTTAAGGCCCCATACTCAGTCAGCCAGAAGAGCCAATCACCGAGCTCCCCCGTTCCATGTTACTATGAACAATGGCGCTCTAAAGTAAACGTCTTAAGCGACAAATCACTATTTTTGACACAATATTATTTTGTATTTTAGCGTATATGGCCCCTTTAGGCCTATTGCCAAACATTCGACAGGCCGCATCAGGGCGCATCGCCCCGCAATAATCCATCTAAATAGCTTTCATACATTTTGGTATGGAGTAACGCACACTAAACCAGGCTTAATCGCAGCGGATTAAAACTAAAGGTCTCTCCAAACCTGCGCTATCCTTAATACCGCGCCATAGGCTAATGGCGCGTTTATGATATATATCTTGTCTATAGCCCACAGTTACCTCTTGCCATCAGGAGAGTCGTGTGCTTATTACATACATACATACATATCTTCACGCCAAGTTCCTTACGGGGTAGGCAGAGAGTATCGAGTGCCAGACCTCACGATCCTGACAAACCTGTCTTGCTTCCTTCACATTCATTACCCTTTTCATACAAACACGCCGGTTTCGGAGACTTATGTGCTTATTACTATAAAAAAAAGTTGCAACACACACACTCATTCATACCAATCTTTTTCTTCATGCTGGTCCGAGTCCTCTGTGTGGAATAGGCGTCCCTGCCTTGCAACTGCATTCAAGCGTTATTTATGTATTGGCTATTACCAATCACCCGGACAAGTTGCTGTAATCACTGGTGAACACAGCAACTTGTCCGGGTAAAGATATACCGCCTTACCTATAAATGCCACGTTGATAACAGTTTTACATTCAGGGGGTAAAGAGGTAAGCTGATATACTTGCAATTGAAGACTAATATAGAGTAGCGACTCACCTTTAACATTCATGGTGTGTACAGGCTGCGGTTGTCTCCAAACAGCAACAATGATCAAATTTTGCAGCAAAAATCGTTATATATTTCACATTTGTAAAGCTTAAGATCCTGGCTGTAGTTTGGTAACGTTCTATTACCAATTACTAGAATTAACTTCACAGTGAATGTTATTAGTTATTTATAATAACATGTTATTGCAAATCCTAAGGCTGTCACGATTTACGCATAATATATAGTGGTCCATATTTAACGTATATGTAGAGTTTTCTGATTTTTATCTATGTGTACTCAGCCACAAATATTATCACATTTTTTTATATCTACGTTTAATTTATTTATTTAGTTTCATTTATTTTTAAATAGTATTGAATGCAAAAGACGAAAGTAGTTTTTTGTCCCTTTTACTAGCACAATCATATCTGTAGTTAAAATTGCTTTGAATGTCCTTAAAAGTATTCATTAAGGAGTCACTAAAGGGGGTTTCTTGATAGTAAAAAAAAGAGATGTTCGCTTCTTAACTGAATACGAAATTGTAAGGTGAATGCGTAAGATAGTATTGTCAATCCAAAAAAGCCCTTGCAGGACTCTACCAAATTTTCTTACGAACTGCATATATTTGAATCCAGCAATTTTAATCGTTAGAATATTCCAAGCGCACGATAGGGCTGTCACAACCTCAAATAAACATACCGAATTCGAATTTAGAGTTTGAAGTTCGGTTTTGAATTTTCACCTATGAGAGCTACGAATCATACTAATACTAAACATATTTTAGCTACCAAAGAAGGTGACAGTCCCAATAAAAAAATTAATAGATCATCTGCCTTCCAGTGCCAGGCAGCTTGTAAAAGGCGAGCATAGGTTTGCCATCACTAACACCGTGACATCCTACTAGGTGGTAGAGTTTCGCAGCGACTCGCCCGGATTGGTACCACCGCCTTACCTATTATTGTCACCATAACGTCCAATGCTTGTTGTAGCGCCCTCAGGTTGGCAAGCCCCATTACCACCTTTGGTGTCTCTAGGCGGCGTGAATTTCTTAACATCACGAAATCTGTCTGCTTGTTTGCCTTCCATTATCATAAAAAAGAAAAGCTTCAAGCCAGACCAAACTTGCTTTATGTATTAGAATCACCCTTCCACTATTTTTTGCGCGTGAGTGTACAAATCTGTATGATTTATGGCGCTATTACATTGTATTGTCCATACCGTCACGTTATTGGGGTTAACCGCCAATTTATGAACGGTGAAGCTCATTCAGCTGTTATTATAGATACAAAAAGGTGATAAATCGATATTTATCACTCACATTAACATTTTTAAGATTAATTATAGATTGGGAGCAAGTTTTTAAAGAATTTTTTTAGTGAATCGGTCTCAAAAATATTTGTACAGTTAGGGTGGTGAATTTTGTCTTTGTATTGCACCGCTATCGGTAATTGATTGTAGAGCTTGCGCAGTGCTTACGTCGAGCATCAAAGCGGGAAATTTAAAAAATATAAATCCAAATTAAATTATTTAATTTGCTTTTTATTAAATCGAACAAATCTGCTCGACCTTTGTGAAATGCAATCGAATTCTTCTAATGATGCTTCGGTTACGAAGCGAAATGTAAGTTGAGTTTTTAGTAGTCTGTGTATTGTTGGTGCTAATAAAACAGTTTAGTGGTGTGTGTTGTGTGGAGCTGGATATGTTTGGAAGTGTTAGCTTCCGGTAAGTCCAATTCATTCATAGCGCACTATATTTCCTGTTTTGTCACACCATAATACGTAGACATTTATTATGTAATTAAATAATTTTATTTGGATATATGTTTAGATAGATCTATGCAAAGTAACGCCTTCTTCTTTTTTTTCTATCAATTTTCTTAAAAAAGAATATTTTAAGCAAAAATAAAAAAAGTGCGGCAAAGTTCTATGCAGTAATTTTGCGCATAAAGTTTGTTTCGCTTTATCTATTTCTGTTGCCACATTGACACTGCTTGTGCTTGCCAGTATTGTTGTTTTGCGGTTCGGAAAGTAGGGTTAGTCTGTAGACCTGATCACTGTACCTGGAACCCCAGCCACAGGACTGCTACCCATCTATGACATCTACAGTGTTTCTAGACACGATTGCCTCCCACCTTAATAGACGTGTGCTTAGTCACTGTCTTTGTAACATAAAAAAGTCTGATGCCGAAAAACAAGCAAAATATTAAGTCTTTAAATCACAGCTAGAAAATGTTAACGACTTTGATCATCATCATCGACATCAGTGTTGACGCTTACTCGATTTTAGTTGAAACCATGAGGTAGGTCAGATTTTGTGATGATTCATTTATATATTTTAATAGCCTAAGTGCTACTAGTCGGAGATGAATTCAACAAACCAAAATAATTGAAATCAGTAAAAAAAACTTGAGCTGAGCTGTAAAAATCAATCAAAAAATATCTAAATCAAATTGAATATCACAAGCAAGTCAAGCTGTTTCCCAACTACGGCCTGATTTTTTTTACTAACCCAAATTACACTGACCAACATTATTTAATGTGGCATCAGATTTCGATTCGCTACATTAAATACTTTGCCTTATCTTTAAATTACATTGAGCTTCCATTAATCTAGAGCGTGCGCATCTAGAATTATACACAAGTGGAATATAATTTATCTTAACTTTTTTCGGTTAAGTAATTGGTTTCTGTGTACTGCTTATGTACTGACTGTTATAAAAAAATATACGAATTCTAAAATTTTAAAACCGTTGCGTATTCGTGAAAAAATTACATAGATGACTGGGATGATTTCAGTTTTTTTATAAGATTGTTTTTTGGTTTGTTTTTCATTGTGACATATTTACACTGTCATGCAAATAATGACTAGGCAAAGAAAGCTTGAGTGACATTTTCATATTTTAGAGTTTTTGGAGATCAGAAATACATGTCATAACTCACAACTTACGCTTACGATAAGCAGTGAACGTGCAGGGTTGTAATAATTATTATGGGCTAATACTAAGTTTGAATTGTCGATGCTTTACTTACTTCATTAACCTTTTTTGTTGGTAACCGGTAAAATAGCTAACTAACATTTACTTCAATAATTTAAATTTTTTTTTAAACTTAAGCCGGTAACAGAGATTCTCAGTCCGATCGTTATTAAACAAAATTTACAGGCTACTGCTGATATTCTTTCTAATATCAGTAAGTAAATAAGGTGCACCGAAATTTCCAGCTGTACAAAATTAAAAACCCGAAATAATGTAACAAATGTGTAAGTTGTTGGAGAAAATGCATTTTTGTATTTATACTTTCATGCTAAACAATACACTTTATATTACTAACGATGAGTACTGTTATCCTAAGATGAATGCGTACTATGTGCGTGCTCTATAAAAATGAGCTCCAGCAAAAGTGACATAAAAAAGGGATGTTGCAAAAATAGCGAGGTTAATAATGCTAAAAACAACCGTTATACGTTACTGTTATTTGTTCATTTCGCGATACGCGCAACGGTAGGTTGTTTCCCTCCCATTTAGGGTTGTCGCTTTTTTCGATAAAACTGAAAACTGAAAACTAAAAATGTAAAAATAGACTACTTTTATTTAGAAAAAAAGGAGAGTGAAAAGAAGAAAAAGAAGAGAATTTATTCTTAGTTAAATATGTACAGATAAATGATACAAATTGGGTGTTTGTGATATAGGTCCACTGTTCTAATACATACCTAAATTTTGACAGTGCTTAAATAAATGTCAAATAAATTTATTTTAGGTGCACATAAACATAAAAAACGGAGCCGGAAACATAATTTAAAATCGATTTACCAATGGCCTAAAAAACACAAAAATGTTATAAAACATTTCAATGGCTAAACAAAATCTGAGATTGCGCGTTCACATAACGACCGCATTATATCGGCACGGCTCTCTTGTTTTTGATAATAGTGAGCAATGACTTTATGGCATCAGGAATAGGCTAAATATAGTAGTGTTAATAAATAAGCTGCTGCACAGCATTAGAAATTATGTGATATACATAGAAATTTTAATATAAAGCTTATTTTCTTTCGTATAAAATTACTAGCGGCCCGCCCTGGCTTCGCATATTTATGAAATATGTATAAACCTACCTCTTCAATCACTTTATCTATTAAAAAAACCACATCAAATTCCATTGCGTAGTTTTAAAGATTTAAGCACACAAAGGGCCATAGGACAGAGGAAACGACTTTGTTTTATACTATGTAGTGATAATGATTAAAAGTGATATTGGCAACCCTAGCCTCCGTCACACTACTGACCCGCTTTGTTTTATTGGTGTGTAATCAATGATTATTTAGTACAAGTGTATTTCCTGAATGTGCTTTAGGCATCGCTTACGAACTTTACTGCATATTTTACATATTATGACGGGGCCAGATTTATGAACTTGCTGTTCCCGCGACTTGAATTTATGTTCGCGTGGGAGTTCGTGTTTTTCTGGAAATCTGGATATCATGGGAATAATGAAATAAAAAAGTAGCTTCTTCTTTACCTGAGATAATACCCCGTGTTGGTCTGGGCTCCTTTGCAGAATAGACCATCTGCCTTTCTTGCCAGGCAGCTCGTAAAAGGCGAGCATAGGCTTATCATCACTAAAAGTACGTGGTAGAGTTTCGCAGCGACTCGCCCGGATTGGTACCACCGCCTTACCTATTCCTGCCGCCATAACGTCATGACGTGTTCCGGTTCGGAAGGTAAGGTAGCCACTAAACTTACCTTTGCTCGAGGCATAACATCCTGACCTCAGGTTGGCAACCGCACCATTACCATCTTTAGTGTCTCTAGGCGGCGTGAATTTCTTACCAGCAGGAAATCCGTTTGCTTTTTTTGCCTTCCTATAACATAAAAAAAAAGATAAAAATATCTTTCTGTAAAAGTTTCATTAATACCGATATTAGATAATCAAGTAATAATAATGATACACATGAACAAGAAACTGAACTAACAGAAAAAGTTTGTGTTTTATTATTGTGACAATTATGACAATTTATATATCTTTGTGTATAAATGTAAGTCATTTATTGATTTCAAAACTTTCATTTCCTTTCGCTTTACAAGTGTGATTTTTATTATTACTAGTGGTCGCCCATTGGTCGAAATTCGATCATAATAAATTTTAATATCTTGTTGATAAGAACGCCATCTTCATTTCTCAACTACTTTTCTCCAAATTTTTTAGTGCGCCATCTTTGATCTTTTGTCGTTATCATCAATATATTTGTTTGAGTGTGTCAAATGCGTGGTAGTGTGGTTAATGTTTTATTTATCGTACTTTATAAGCATTATTATTGAAAAATATTAGCGTTCTGCACTTCTACACATAAACTATAAGTGTTCCAAATTTTGTGCTTCTTCGTCCGCGCGATTTTAGTAAAAAGGGGTCCAAAGTTTTGGCATCACGTAATTAATATATTGTTTTTTTTTAGAGAAATTCGGAAATGTTTGTACGTTAGGTTTTAAGGATGAACCATTAAATTAATTTTACTGACATTTAGGACATAAAAATTCTCTCAGTTGGATACTACCGCCTTTTCTACCGTCATAACCAGTGATAGGAATAGGTACTGCCTATTTACCTAAACTTCGAAAAACAGAGACCAGAAACGGAGACTTCCTTAGGACCCATTTTGTTTTTGGACACCTGTACCGGAATTCGGGACAAAACTTAAATACATTAAAAAATAGGTTGTTTGGAATAAGTCATTCGTCTACATTTACCTAAAGTGTGAGAATTTCAAATTTTTTTTTGTGTCATTTGTTCCGCAAGGACAGATGTCACAAAAAAAAAGAAAAATTGTGTGTGTACTTATGTACACGCGTTAGAAGTTATACTTCTGCGGCGTAATAAGATAAAAATCTTTTTAAAAATTTTATCTTTTGCTTTATTTTACATTTGTAGACAAAATGACACTAACCATAGAAATAAAGAAATATTGCGAATACATTTGTCAGTTCTCACGCAAACGCAAAGATATCCTTAATTTTACTTTCTTGGTACCTTTTTTTGAAAAACTAAAATGTTATCTATAGCTAACTTCATCATGTCGGTTTTTCGTGACGGTGTGCGCGCGCATCGTAAAAAATTACCCTCATCATTTTTTCCTAACGCGCCAAAAGAAGTATAGCTTCAAAAAAACGGTTGTCTTAAGATCACTGTTTCTTGTCTCTGTTCTTCGAAGTTAAGGAAATTAGGTACAACCTATTCCTATCACTGGTCATAACTTCAGTGCTTGCCATTGTTGATTTCTGTTTCGGAGGGCAGGGTCAGTGAACTGACCCACACAACAGGCATTAGACTTTAGTCTTAGTTTGGCAACGCACCTTTGCTATGTTTGATACATAAAGGTAAGGTGTTCCTCTGACCATCAAAAAATTTTCAGCTTGTTTACATTTTTGTAACATAAAAACATCACATACACTTGTAAAGTGAACCCATAAACAAATCATTCTGTCCGCTTGTTTGTCATTCTGTACTCAAAGTTATAATAAAAATAAACATAAACTTGTGAAATAAAACGAAAGTTTCGACCACTTTAATTGATGTAAAATTACAACACAGTCGTAAAACCATCACTAATTTAACCGATAACGCACTCTCTAATAAAATTTCTAATGTCACGTCATGTGTGTCGACATTTTGGGAGGTTGCCAACGCCAACTTTGGGCGGACGTAATGGTTTGTCATACACGTGTTGTTTTAGATATTCAAATAATTTTGTTTTTACACAATATTAAAAAAGTATCTTCACGCCCATGTCCCCGAAGAGGTAGGCAGAGGCACAACAAGCGAACCTATGACTAGCCGAAGACAATAAGTCTCATAGTGTGATAGGTGGCAGACCTGTCCCCATCCGGGCATATATCCCATCCCGGGCTACTTTTAATTATTATTTTATATTATTTTAATTATTAATTATTAATTAAAAATGGAAAATAAACGTTGTCTATTTTTTCCAACGCGAGACCTCAAGCAGTCAAGTCCGACTTATTATGTATTTTAGGGAATACTTTAAAAAATGGTATAACCTAGCAGCAACTATGGCATATTCATCGCAAAAATATTACAAAAAAGCTGCTATTTAATAATTAACTGGTCAGGGATGTTGCTATGGCCATGACGTTACTATTTTCTTACCGCAAAACAATTTGCAGTGTGATGGATGAAGTACCGCATTTCAAAATTAACGAAACTGGTCAGAAAACCTACTCGTTATAGTCTAGCAAAACTATTCAGTATGGGTTAATTACATGGAGGATGGGTTGTTAAACTAGATTCAAATCAGTTTTTTATGATATTGGAAGGCAAACAAGTAGACAGATTTCCAGACATCAGAGCCGGTAATGGTGCGTTGCCAACCTTAGGCCGGGATGTCAGACCTCGAGAAAAAGTAAGTTTACCGGCTACATTACCCTCTAAACCGGAACACGTCATGCCGTTATGAAGTTTGTAAATATTATCCGGAGATTCAAATTAATTAAAAATATTATAAATCGATAGAATCAAAAAACAGACTGCTATGCTTATACAGCTAATACAGATATAAATAAGGAGCTTACGTTTTCATTTATAGTCAATGCATAAAGGAATACTAGACAATAACTATAAATAACATCTATTTTAGGATTTAGACCTCCCCTATTTGAACTAAATTGGGCATAAACATTAGCTACGGTCCATTAACAATTATAGCAGTTCATAAGATAATCGTGTTAGCGTGTTTGGAGGAGTTGCTCAACGGACCAGTGTAGCAACGTAGACTTAACCTGATCTAGATATTCAACTGATTTGCATACGCCTCGTTTGTCGGCTGTATTAAGCGTTTATTTGACAACACACCCAAAGTTTCTTGTGTGGCTGTGATCTATTCTGACAGTTATACTTTTTATTTGCTTCATTAATTAGGTTTTGATTATTGATTTTATTGATTGATTGATTTGATTACCTAAAATTTATTATAGGGGTTATAAAAAGTGATAATCAAAAATCTAAAAGTGATAACCATAAATTACAAAGACTTATGTACAAGTAGTGATAACGGCCTCTATGGTCTAGCGGTTCAGTTGTTGGACTTGATAGCATGAGGTCTCGGGTTCGAATACCGAGTCGGGCAACAAAAATAAAATTCCGTTTTTTCAAAATTGTAGGTACAGTAATGTGACGACGCCATTGATTGCTAGTGGAATAATCTTGTAAATTAAAAATTTCGAAACGAACGTTCCGGCAGAAACTTTTTTAGATATTTTTTAATGCTGCAAGTATTTCAAATGAATCATTAGTTACAGTTTATAAAGTAATAGACCTAAAACTGTCAATGCGTTGCCACCCTCAAGATGACACATTAAGTCTCTTACGTAAGTGACACTGGCAAAGACTTAGGTTATGGCTGCAAGAAAAAGAGAGGTTGCAAAAGTAAATTAATTAGTTAATAAGTTGGTAACATATATTACTGTATTATTTTTGCGATGGGATTATCACATGCCTATGATACAGAAAAAAAAACATTAGGCATCAAGATTCATCAACTAGTTCAAACAGTACATTAACGAGTTCAATTCCGATCCGATACCACCACTCATCTAATCAACCTTGTTAACTGCCTTTGTGGTGCACTTCCTATGTGAATGCTAATTGCACATGAATAGCTCTCAAAGTACGTACTAACAGGAATGTATTGATTAGGTATTGTTTCAGTTTTTTTTAATGTAAAGTGCAAATCGAGCTGGTTTTTGAAGGGTTTTGAAGCAAGCGCAAAAGGATATGTTAAAAGTAGCAATACTCGGTGTCATATAATACCAATTTGATATTTTACTAGCAAAAAACATTGCTTTTAAAATAAAGTGAAGATACTTTTTTAAAAATAATTTTGGCTTTTAATATTATTTACTAGTAATATATAACTATAATATAGGAATGAGAGATGTAACAGTAGCAATAAGGTAACGGTACGTCAAAAGTTTTAAAAATGGGGTTTAAGTTTGTAGAATAGACCATCCGCCTACCTTGCCAGGCAGCTCGTAAAAGGCGAGCATAGGCTTACAATCACTAACACCGTGACATCCGACTAGGTGTCTTTGGCAGCGACTTGCCCGGATTCGTACCACCGCCTTGCCTATTCCTGCCTCCATAACGTCATGACGTGTTCCGGTTCGGAGGGTAATGTAGCCGGTAAACTTTCTTTTGCTCGAGGCCTAACATCTCGACCTCAGGTTGGCAACGCACCATTACCACCTTTGGTGTCCCTAGGCGGCGTGAATTTCTTACCATCAGGAAATCCGTCTGCTTGTTTGCCTTCCTATACCATAAAAAAAATCTATAGACTACAGCTGGAGGCTACATTCTTAACAAAAAACTGATGTCATTTCCAAATATCGCTGACCCTCTCTAATGTACCACCCTCTCTCTTATCCCGAATTTGTTAATTGACTTCACAAGACTCTCTGATGAAGAGGCAATGATAGTTATTTTTCAAGAGTGTAACCTCCTGTAGCTTCTTAGAGAAAACCCACTTTTAAAACATTGTAGGTAGCATGACGTTATGAATACATTTACTTCACTAATACCCATATTACGTATAAGCTTAGGAATAGCCGCTTCAGTCTCGCATTCCAATTCATAGTCTACATTGTAATGCTTTTCATATAAGTAATTGCACTCATGTAGAAATTATACTGTAATGTGTTTTTTGTGGTCTAGCGGTCCGGGTGTTGGACTTGACTGCATGAGGTCTCGGGTTAGATTGCCGGGTCGGACAACAAAAAGAAAATTGGATTTTTCCCATTTTCTGATTTAAAAAAAATGTTGGTCGGGAATGGATATGTGCCCGGTTGGCGATAGGCTTGCCACCTATCACATTATGGGACTTAGTGTCTTCGGCTAGTCGTGGGTGCCCTGGTTGTGCCTCTGCCTACCTCTTCAGGGATATGGGACGTGAAGATAATTTATTTTTACTTTTTTATTATATTACGATTAATTAAAAAAACAGTTCTCTGAATTTCTTCATTTAACAATATTTATATAATTTAATAATATTAATTAACTTAGATTTACAATTCGCCTCGAATCGAATTAGAACCCAAACCTCACGAGTTGGACGTGTGCCCTAACCCATCGACTAACGAGGCGGTCAATATTTTATATGGTTCATTTTAACCTATGTTAAGACGGAAATAGTTGCCTGTCTATTCATAAAATAATCGGTAAAGAATGAGATATAACTTACATATTATATATATTTTTAAATCTGAAGATATAATGTTAAGCCTAACGAGAAGCCTAGTAAATTTGCCAGATACCTAACCCATTCTCCTAACCAGAATAGTATAAAGACGAACACCAAAGTAATAAAGACGAAATTAAGTAAGACATTATTGGCAAATAGGGCAAACCCAAATACCAGTCATATTAAAGCTTAAATTTAATGGAAATATAAGAAAGATTCCTTATATAAAGAATTTCCAATAGAAAATATTGTCTTCAAGTGAATGTAAACTTTAAGACATTGTGATAAGTGCTCTAATCTTTTGCCATGAGATAACAATTGGCATGAGACATGCCGGTGGTTTGGCATCAGTAGTTCAAGTTCGATGTAGTCGTATGCAATGCCAAGGCCAAACAATCAATTTATTGGCACGGATCGTATTGTATATGGAAAATCTGCGGGCTGTAAGCAAGGGTTATGTTTTTATAAAGATAAATAACGACGGATTTGGATCCTCGGTACCCTACTTGATAGATCTTGTAAAAGTGTTTATGTCTTCCTTTAAAACCTTTACTACTTATATATACTATGTGACTTCTAGAAAGTTACAAATGTGTTGTAGATTTAATTAAAAGTTTATTAAAAACCAGACTTGAAAAGAAGTAAAATTCTTTACAAAAACTCGTGATACAAATCTAATAAAGCTTTAGCAACGCAAATAAAATGTATCTTGTAATAATAATAAAACAATAAAGAAATTTAAATCATAATAAGGTACGTGAAAGAAACTGAAAAAAGTAATGAAAGTAACTTCACGCCTGAAGGCAGAGATAGCCACAACCAGGGCTAGACGACTAGCTGAAGTCATTAAGTCTTAGAATGTGACAGGTGGCAAATCTATCGCTAACTGGACACATATACAATAGCAAGAAAATTTATTAGAAAATTGGAAAAATCACAATTTCTTTCCGTTGCCCTACCGTGGACCTCGTGAAGTTAAGTCCGACATCCGATTTACTAGACCAAAGACACTACAAATTTGATATGATTTGAATACACGAACATATGATATGATGATATGTTTGCCTTTATCGAGGGATGCCTAACGCCAGCGACTGGCTTATCCTCAATACGCAATACGCAACAACCATAATATCGCATACGTCATGTTTTATTTATTTTGTGCATATGTATTTACCGTTAGATTAGACATTAATAATAAAACACTAATTAGGTATATAATAGTAATTTTGAGATACATATAAAATTGAATCTAACCCAAAAGTAAGCTAATTATATGCTTGTGTTATAGGTGTTAGTGTTAGTCAACGATTCTAATACATATAAATGCTCGTACTTATTTAAGTATATAGATACCTGAATAAATTTAATTTATAATAAAAAAATCAATTAAGTGCGTTTTGAAATATGAGCCAGAGTAAAAAATATGTCAGAATGAATGAAAAAACGTGAAAAATTTTAAATGAAACCTAACCGGGCTAATTGAGGTGAAATCAGTTGAAACATGCATCAAAGTTAAAATGTCGAAACGAACTAAATCTAAATAATTATGAAACGCTAAGGGTTGACACAGCTGATTTAAACTTTCCGGTTAAAAATGTTTTTGAGATGTGTAAAATACTTCATTTCCGTTTCCGGAGCTTTCGGTTGTCAATGTTGGCGATGCCTTACAAATATTTTATAAGAGATTAAGTGAATGTGTTGTGAAATTATAATTTATTTTGCATAACAAATGTCACGTCTAAACCAATTAAAAAAGAGGGTTAAGTAAAGTTGCTTCACCTTTGGTATCTATAAGCGATGGGTATATATCATCAGGAAATCCGTCCACAGTTTGCCCTACTATAAATATTGTAGTTTTATTTCTAAAAGAAAAACATTTGTTTTGTTTTTATTTTTGTTTAACACTAGCTGACCGTACAGACGTTGTCGTATCTTAGCTATGAATGTCGAATAAAATAATCTAAAACAACTTTAGATTCGTTTCAGCTTTTATTGCACGAGTGTAGACAAGAAGTTCGAAGAAAAGGTGAATAATATAATACACATACACCTTTACGCGAAGTCCCTTACAGGGTAGGCAGAGAGTATCAAGTGGCAAACCTCACGATCTTGACAAATCTGTCCGGCTTCCTTCACATGCGTTTCCTTTTTTTATAAACACACCGGTTTCGGAGACTCCTGACACCATCTGTCATTCTTTCCACGTGACCGAATCAGCGGAGCATGCCCTTTCTCATTTTAATACCATCACTTTCTTTCAATCCCACTCTTTCCTGGATGTCTCTGTTACGAATGCGGTCAACCACAAATTTTCCGTAGCGCATATTTTAGACATAGAAATATTTCGACCGCATTTATTTTATGTAGTTGGTATAATTACACATACAATTTTAATCAAAAACAAAATTGTAAAAAAATAAATAAACACGATGATTAATTCATAATAGTATTATTAATCTTAAAAAATATATTTCCGAAAAAATGAGCTCATTCTACTGCATTCCAATTATTAATATCCATAAGTCTGTCAGACTGTCTGTCAAAATTATTTTTCTCAGAAACGACGTGAGTTTCTAAGTTAAAATTAAACGTTTCTATAAATACAAATACAGAGTTGGCAGCAGATATATTACGCATTAGGATATGTTTTCATAGTTTGGGTTTCAAAAAGACATTTCAAAGTATTAAACGGTATACAACCAGATAATTTCTTGATGTTGAAAAAAAAAACATTTTTTTCATTGAATTCTTCAAATTGTTGCAAAGGAAATTGAAGACATTAATAAAGACACAAATGGCAGGCTTATCATATAAAGAGATTTCGTACAGCTAACAAGGTTACAGAAATCTACAAAAGATATTCTAAGTAAAGTAATTGCAAAAAACCGACTTCGATTTCAATAAGTATCTAACTCATCTACGTACACAAAGATGAGAATTTTCCTCGATTACCCTAGGATTTCATGAACACATAGGCACGAAAGGCAGAGGATACCATAGCCTGGCTATTATTCTATCCTCTAACTGATCGGGGGATCAGTTGGCTTTAAAAGCAGCCCAGCATGTAAGGCTGCATAGCGTGTTGTGCTTACTGTGGTTTCCGTTATCATATACAGACTAGGTAGCAATGGTACCAACTCGGAAGTGTGAAATAAACTAGTATATTTTAAAATCAGTCCAGAAAAAAACCAAACATAAAAAAATATAGCAGTCGAACTTCTTCTTTTTTCGAAACATTTTAAAAATAAATAATGATAAATAAATATCCCTGAACAAGTAACAAAAATTGAATATAAACCCAAAGTAAACAAATTATAAGCTTGTGTTGCAGGTTTTATTTAGCGATTCTTATACATAGAAATATTTAAATAATGTCTATTTAAGTATATCTATGTATAAGAATCACTAAATAAAATACTTAAATATATCTATTTAAGTATTTCTATGTATAAGAATCGCTAAATAAAACCCGCAACACAAGCTTATAATTTGTTTACTTTGGGTTTATATTAAATTTTTGTTACTTGTCCAGTACCTATTTAAATTTAATAAACAATCAGATTCGAAAATGCAGACATTTAAATGTTCATTACACAAATGTCTGTCCCCGTCGGGAA
>NJDD01003094.1:189940-200988 GCA_002245505.1 Calephelis nemesis
AACAGATGAGTCGCTATCCAGAAGATAGAAGGTCCATTGTGCAAGTCTACCGGCTACTCAACCCTCCCGACCGGAACATGATAGAGTCATTATGGCAGCAGGGATAGATAAGACGGTGGATCCCTACCTGACAATCTACTGCACACCATTCTAACACGAGTGGTCCTGTTGCTAATAACCTATATTTAAACCTGTTCTACTCAGCGAACCCGAACTGACACAGTAAAAATTTAGATAGCAGATAGAGTAATTTATTGATAATAAGCAGTCTTTTTGTATGAAAAATAAAATTAAATAAAAATGTCATGATAAAATGTTTTGAAAAAAACGTTAAAAAAAGGATAGCAGTGTACTTTGACTCGTCAAAAGTTTTTAATATGAAAGTTATAATTATTAAATAAAGTGTATTGTGATATAACTTTGAATTTATATAAATTTTAAAGAAAGAAAAAATTTCGCCCCAGACAGGATTTGAACCTGTAACCTTTCGTCTCACAAAGGTTCCAAACCTGTCTGGGGCATAATTTTTTCTTTCTTTAAAATTTATAGAAATTTATCCCACGCATAGGGCAAGTGCTAAAAAAATAAAAAAATAAAAATAAAAATACGATAACTTTGAATTATCAAAGACAAATTTTATGCCATACATGCTTGCGAGCACGCATTCATGCACGCACTTAATTTCATGCCGACGTACACATCGCGTACGTGACGTGGCAGTTATCTAGGATATTGTAGGCGTCGTACACTGTACAGTAATACCTACTTTTTGAAATTATACCAGACTAACTTTCCGCCCGCGGCTTCTCCCGCGTAGAATTCCCAAGGGAGCGTTTAATCGGTATAAAAAGTTTTCTAACGCCAAAGTCAGCTCATACCCTGTCTGTATACCAAATTTCATCAAAATCCGTATAGTAGTTTCAGCTTGCGTCTCAAATATCCAAACAAAGAAACTTTCGCATTTATAATATTGGTAACGACAAGAATAAATGAATATCACATTCATTTATTCTTGTCGTTTTAAACCTAAATCATAATAAAACCAATACGTCTGGTACTTGGTGATTGTCCTGATCAATACCACCTGTCGGTGGTATCAATTGTCATTTTCAGGTATTAAGTGTAAGTCAGTCTGTAAACTTACCCAGGAGTTTCAAATGCCAATTTTTTGGTAATTTAAAAATCTAATTAAAATTTTCTCATTTAATGTTTATAGACTCCGTGCGTCTGCTTGTTAACTAGGCAGAATTTGTCTTCCTTTATTATAAAAATGACTTTGTCGGCAACCCTATTCAATTCAAGCTTTTATACTTTAATGATTAAGCTATGCAATATTTTTAAACATTTTTATTAGCTGTGATTATTAATTTTAGAAATTTTGTCAGTAAAATAACTGTTTACCTCAATGTAAAATTATATGTGTTAAATTAAAGTAGTGGTCGCCCGTTGGTCGAAATTCGACCATAATAAATGTTAATATCGTGTTGATAGGAACGCCATCTTCATTTTTCAAGACCAACTACTTTGTTTCCAAACTTTGTAGTGTGCCATCTGCCATGTAAATCCGTCGGCAATAACTAGTTATGAAATAATCAACTACGTTTCTAACCTTGAGTAGATAAAGGTAATAAATCAATTACGCATCAAAGTTTGTTTATGTTTGTTCCGATTCGCACTCGCTATCTGCTTCTGGATCTTGGTGACGTCACAGTTGATAAACTTTCGACCGCTACTACGTCTTGTCAATGTCATAAGAGAATTTTCGTTTCGTAAATGTATACTTAGTATTATCTATATATTAATACGTGAATAAATCGCCTCTGTGGTCTAGCGGTTGAGTTGTTGGACTTGACTGTTTGAGGCTTGCGGGTTCGAAACCCGGGTCGAGCAACAAAAAGGAAATTGGATTTTTCGAATTTTCTAACATGTGTAAAAATGTTGCTCGGGATTGGAAATGTGCCTGGTTGGCGATAGGCTTACCACATATCACATTGTGGTACTTGGTGTCTTCGGCTAGTCGTGGGTGCCTTGGTTGTGCCTCTGCCTACTTCTTCGGGGATATGGGCGTGAAGATACTTCTTTTTTTAATAATACGTGATGCCAAAACTTTGGACCCCATTTTTCGAAAATTGCGCGAACGCAGGAGCAAAAAATTTTGGCACACTCGTAGTTTATGGGTAGGAGAAGTGCAAAACGCTAATATTTTTCAATAATAATGTTTATAAAGTACATTAAATCAATAAATAAAACATTACCCACACTACCATGCATTTGACACACACAAACAAATATATTGATGATAACGATAAAAGATCACAGTTCGCGCACTAAAAAGTTTGGAAACAAAGTAGTTGGTCTTGAGAAATGAAGATGGCGTTCTTATCAACAAGATATTAAAATTTGTTATGGTTGAATTTCAACCAATGGGCGACCACTAGTGTAAATAACTGACTCCAGCCCAAACTACGTCATGGTACGTCATTATGTCATCAGGTCAAATACATACTAAATTTTGTTCGTCGAGGCCACTGTCGACATCAAGTCCGAGATTAACATCTTTGTAAACCGTTTTTTTTCTTCATTTATCAATGTTTTATATATTTGTAGTGGAAGGATGTAACAACCCTATCGCCTGCTAGTTGAGTTATCCAGTTACTTGGCGACGATAGCGAACGATATTTAGTTTCCCTGATGGAAAAGAGACAACTGTCGTTTAAAGATAAATGTTACTGGTGCGTTTACTCACTCCTGTTGCCTTATTTTTAATCTAAATATGAAAGTCTTCCATCATTCCGTTAGATTAATTGGTAGATTCATGTCCCTGAAGAGGTAGGCAGAGGTACAACCAGAGCACCTACGACTAGCCGAAGACACTAAGTCACACAATATAATAGGTGGCAACCAGGCACATATCCAATCCCGAGGAACGCTTTTTTTATTAGAACATTATTAATTTTATTAATAAAAAAGCAATTTTCTGTTTGTTGCCCGACCCGGGAATCGAACCATGCAGCCAAATCCGACAACTAAACCGCTAGACCACAGAGGCTATAAAATAATATAGTCTGTGGTTGGTCAATAGATAAGTACAATGTTAATGTTAAGTTACAATTTCTTTTTTCTTAGAAAGTAATTTTACTTTTTTGTTTACAGGTAATATTTATCAACATACAAATATCAAGATACAAAATGGTGTTTTAATATCTAAATGCAACTGATTAGAACTCGTTCATATATCCAGACTCATGGTTTACAAGGAATGGAAAAACAAGATGGTTCTTGTGCTGGTAAGAAAGTGATATCGCTGCATAACCTTAATATAGGTGCAAGAAAATTAAAAAATAACCGGTTTTTCTTGTTATGGTTGTAATGAAAAAATGGTTAAGAAGATATAGCTCAAAAGCCACTTCTCATAATTATTGAATTTAAATGCTGGTAATAGGGTACCACCTTCTTTCAAACGAAGAATATCCATTCAAAGCTCTAAACCTACTTTTCTTTTCGAAACTCACAAAACCTTGTTCCCTTGTTGGTGCGGGCTCCTTTGCAGAATAGACCATCTGCCTTCCTGACACGCAAAAAAGGTACCACCGCAATATCTATTCCTATCGCCATAACGTCAGCACTTGCCGTAGACGTGTTCCGGTTCCGAGGATAATGTAGCCGGTAAACTTGCTTTTGTTCGAAGCCTATCATCCCGGCCTCAGATTGGCAACGCACCAATACTACCTTTGATGTCTCTAGGTGACGTGAATTTCTTACCACCAGGATATCCGTCCGCTTGTTTGCCTTTCAATAACAAAAAAAACTCATTTGGAAGCTTACAGAACTGAGAACCTCCACTTCTGAAAGTTGGTTAAATAAGATTGTTTCGATTATAACTTATTGGTTTTATTGCGGCCTTCAATCATTCAGTCATCAACTTTAATCGACCAATGATAATAAATTTCATTTAAATCAAATCAGGAAACTAGTTTTATTGGACTGTTGCACGCTATATTATTGACATTTTCAAGGACTCGTCATTGTCATGTTTCCTTTTGGAGGGATAGAGGCAAATGTTCTTCTCCTTTTATAATAAACTAGCTGACCCGGCAAACTTCGTTCCACCCGTTCGTTTGTATGGGAAAAAGTACAATATTGTTTTTCTTAGTTTTCTCGCAAGTTTTTTCCTTCTTCTTATCTTTTAAACCTTCCCTGGACTTGAACAAATAATTCAAAACCAAAATTAGCGAAATCGGTTCAGCCGTTCTCGAGTTTTAGCGAGACTAACGAACAGCAATTGATTTTTATATATATAGACTAGCTGTCCCGGCGAACTCCGTTCCACCCGTTCAGTTTGTATGGGGAAAAGTAAAATTTTTTTTTATTTTTCTCGCAAGTTTTTTTTCCTTTTTTATATCTTTTAAACCTTCCCTGGACTTCTACAAATAACTCAAAACCAAAAGTAGCCAAATCGGTTCAGCCGTTCTCGAGTTTTAGCGAGACTAACGAACAGCAATTGATTTTTATATATATAGATATGGCTTTTCAATCGTGAAAGCAGTACATGTTTGCAAAAGTTTAAAATTTATGACCACAGTTTTCAACTTTCTCCAAACAGGAGGAAGCTTATCAATTCATTTGTATGTTTGTTATGAGATTTCTCTGCCAATATTAAACAGATTTTGATGTTTCTTTTAATAAAAGGTAGGTTTATAAGATGTATAGTACCCAAATAATGTAATCAAGATTAGGCAAGTGGTTTTTGTTTTTTTCAGTTACAAGTTGCTATGTACCTGAAATTTAACTCACAATTCATGTACAAAAAAAAATTAGAAATGTCTCCTGCTTCTAATAGATTATTGTGAATACTACTTTAGTAGTACTTTTCACGTCCATATCCCCGAAGCGGTAGACAGAGGCGCTATAAGGGCATCCACGACTAGCCGAAAACAATAAGTCCTACAAAGTGATATGTGGCATGCCTTTTGCCAACCAGGCACATATCCAATCCCGGGCAATGATATTTTTATCATGAAATTTAGCATACACATTTTATTTGTTTTGTTGCCCGACCCGGGAATCGAACCTGGGACCACAATAAGTCAAGTCCAATACGGGCCGTTAGACCACATAAGGCTATCTTTAGTTGAATATTATATACATTGGCCTTAAAATAAGCAAATTAAATTTGGAATAGGGACCTATTACTATATAAAAATACATGTTATTGATTAAATAAATTTAATGAACACCCTGACCAAAAGACACAAGCAACTACGTTGACATCAAATGCCAGGAATCGAACCTGAGCCTTGCGAGAGAGAAAGGCGTCTTAGGTTCAAAAAAGTGGCAAGGCTGTCAAATTATTATCAGATTCTGTTTCATGTAGCGATTTATAACTGATATCTATATATTAATACACTGAAGCAAAAACTTTGGACCCCTTTTTACGGAAATTGCGCGGACGCAGGAGCATAAAATTTGGCACACTTATAGTTTATGTGTAGGAGAAGCGCAGAACGCTAATATTTTTCAATAATAATGCTTATAAATTACATTAAATCAATAAATAAAACATTACCCACACAACCATGCATTTGACACACACAAACAAATATGTTGATGATAACGATAAAAGATCACAGATGGAGCACTAAAATGTGTGGAATCAAAGAAGTTGATGTTGAGAAATGAAGATGGCGTTCTTGTCAACAAGATATTAAAATTTATTACTGTCGAATTTCGACCAATCGGCGACCACTAGTGACAATAAACTAACGAGTTTGATTATAGAATCTATTTTGATTTCCTAACCTAAATATGATAAAATTTTCAATAATCATTATATGATAGTTGTGGGCGAAACTAATAAACGACTTCGAACTGGTGATATAATTCTCTAGAACCAGGTAGCTGAATGCTTGTCTGCCAGTTTATCCAGGTCACACCTACAGGTGGGAGTAATCTCCAAAACAGAGTGCTTTTCAAATACTCCTACACTAAAAGCATTTTAACTCCATGGATATTAGATACACAGATTTATTATAATTTTCTTTTGTATCTCAAAAATTGACATGTTTGTGATAGTTTCGTAATACATAACGATAAATAAAAAAGATTTACGCCTTTCCGTTTAAAAGCGCTTTAGTTTACAATTTTGTTAGTTTTAGTTTTTACGATCAGTGAAAATTAGTAGTTTTTAATGGATTTCGCTTTATGGCGTTTTAGAGTTTGTTTGCTCTACCAATGAAACCAATTATGTGACTTCAAATATTTTATATTTGAATACATGTCTACGATTTGTTAAATTCAATGAAAATCTGTTCAGGATCTCTCTGAAATTCCGAAAACTGCACACTATATGATTTAAAAGGCTCTGGGGTCTAGCGGTCCGGTGTTGGAGTTGACTGCATGTGTTTTTTTCTATTTTCTAATAACGTAGACCGGGATTGAATATGTGTCCGGTTTGCGAGTGCCCTGCCACCTGTAACACTGAGCGTAATTTTACCTTTTTTAAATATGAACCTCATGACGCCCGCGTTCGCACAGTTATTTATCTCTTGTGCGGGAACCCCTTTAGATATAACTACGGATAAAAGAAGATGATAGGATAATAGAAGTGAAGAATAATAATGTCACTCATAAAAAAAAGTCTGTCAAAAAAAATCTTTTGCTTCGGGCCACTCTTAACACTTAGGGGGATGAAGTATAAACTTATACTCAGACACACGGTGCGTGCACATAAACTTACATGAAAATCGGTTCAGTCGTTTAGGAGGAGTATGATAACAAGCACTGTGACATGAAGTTTTCACATATATATATTAAGGTTTATTTTTATCAAGACTAAAAAATTGTCGTTATATTGTTTAGCTTAGTGGTTTCAAGGGAAAGTAATTAATTTTCGTACTATAAACACAAATACTATTGAATCGAGTGATTTAGTGGTAACAAAACCTTAACAGCTATTACCAGTAACAATATATAAGACAAATGTCATGTAAATGTCAATTAAGCTAATTAAATGTCAGGGGACAGGAAGGTCAAGACTCAAGTGCTAAACCAAGGACGAAATATAAAGTGGGAATTACCTCAGGAAAGTGAGTATGGACTTTGTTTCAACTAATGCGTTTAAAGATCGCATTTTCGGAACGATACGGATCTTATTCAATAGTCATTATATTAAAAATAAACAAATATCCCCGATAAATCGATCAATCTGGATCAAGTCAGCCTTCAAACAAAAAATACTCGTCGAATTCAGTATATTCGTATGGACGTTTGGAGCTATAATGCCACTCACACTCACCTTATGATACCAATTTTTTCCGTTCGGGGTTTAAAATACGCGAAGTTGAGTTAAAATTTCATTGTATTCACTAATATTATAACGTCACGACGTGTTCCGGTTCGGAGGGTAAGGTAGCCGGTAAACTTACTTTTGCTCGAAGCCTCACATCCCGGCCTAAGGTTGGCAACGCACCATTACCACCTTTGGTGTCTCTAGGCGACGTAAATTTCTTAACATCAGGAAATCCGTCTGCTTGTTTGCCTTCCAATATCATAAAAAAAACTCGAACTATTCATGAACTTAGCAGTATCGGTGATTTCATATTATATAAAAACTAGCTGCGCCCCGCGGTTTCACCCGCGTAAGTCCCAATTCCGCGGGAACTCCGGGATAAAAAGTAGCCTATATGTTATTCTGGGTCTTCAGCTACCTACATACCAAATTTCATCGTAATCGGCTTTATAGTTTTTGCGTGAAAGAGTAACAAACATCCATACATCTATACATCCATACATACAAACTTTCGCATTTATAATATTAATAGGATATTCTGAGAAACAATTGCAGCACAAATACATCAAACAGGCATATTACCTACGGACGGTTACCCTAAACTATGTAGAGGTTGCATATACCTTAACAAAGTCCTATCTATAAACAGCGGCTGTCCCCTCCAGTATCGGTTATTTCACAATAATGACATTAAACTATTCTGAGAACAAGTCCCGTACTCGACAACTGCCGTAAATATATCATAGTGCCATATTAACTAAAGATTGCTACCCTAGACTGTGTGGCGCGAGGTTATACCGCGCTCCAATAGTCTTGATAGTTTGCACTGGTAATTTGTCATACTACATAAAAAGGCGGTAGTTTATATGTAGGTGTGTTTGCGCTACACTGTGTATTTTCGTTACTTATTCATATGTATTTAAACATTTTTATGGATTTTTCTGATTTGAATCTGTAAATGGATTTTTCTTATTCAAGTTTGAAATTTTCTAGCAGCTATGTTATCATTTTCATCATTTTATAAATCGTTTAAATCGATTGAAATCTAAATATCCTGATATTATTATTTACACATATTTCTATAAAGTGATGTGACCAACCTTTTAAATTATTTTTGTAATAAAATAATTCGAACCAAAATTTCCTTTGATAAACATAGACCATAACAAAATGTTTTTGTTTGAATGAAAATTTTTATTAAATATCTTTGTTTGACACTTAAGCTCCTTTTAGTACCTATACATTTAAACAACTTGTGGTATGTGCAAAAATTCCAAGTAATCACTTGAATCTATCAACTATTTTATGTTTTCTAATTTTCGATTTTGATTTAACTGCTAGATAAATTCTTACACGTATAATATAAACATCGTCACGCTCGTTGAACTTGCCATAAAATAACTTTGTAGGTCAAGAAATAGTGATTTGTAATAACGTAAAGAAACAGTTAAATTTTATGCAATTTCCTTATGCCAGTTTAAAAAAGGCATATAAAAAGAAAAATTTACGTAACTATTTGTAAATAAATAAATAAATACCCCTGGACAAATTACACAAATTGAATCTAAGCCCAAAGTAAGCAAATTATATGCTTGTGTTATGGGTGTTAGTCAACGATACTATTCATATAAATACTTAAACAGATACCAGAATAAATTTATGCAAATTTATTGCAGAAATGCAAGGAAATGCAGACATCTAAATGTTCATCACACAAATGCCTGCCCCCGTCGGGAATCGAATCGTAGTTAGGCGAGTACGCTAGCCACTCGACCAACGAGGCGGTCAAATATCAAATATTTCGGGTACTATCATGACCACGAGTTTTAGAATTATGTTGATTGAATATCTAATCACAGATCATAATCAGAGATTGTTAGTACATAATACACTTAACATTAGGTATTGAAAAACTTTGCAATGAGTTTTCTTAAGACCTTGTTGTCACTGTATGTATGAATGTACAAATTTCATAAGTTCGGTAATCCAATGTTACAAGCGACTGCTTCAACCTAATTACGTATACCAAAATAAAAAAGAATATTATAAAATATCTTGTAATAGTAGATCCACTACTGCGAGTTTTTAATTATTTTTTTTTATATTATAGAAAGGCAAACAAGCAGATGGATTTCCTGATGGTAAGAAATTCGCGCCGCCTAGAGACACCAAAGATGGTAATTTTGCGTTGCCAACCTGAGGTCAGGATGCTAGGCCTCGAGCAAAAGTAAGTTTACCGGCTACCTTACCCTCCAAACCGGAACACGTCATGACGTTATGGCGACAGGAATAGGTAAGGCGGTGGTACCAATCCGGGCGAGTCGCTGCGAAACTCTACCACCTAGTCAGATGTCACGGTGTTAGTGATGATAAGCCTATGCTCGCCTTTTACGAGCTGCCTGGCAAGAACGGCAGATGGTCTATTCTGCAAAGGAGCCCGGACCAACACGGGGAAAATTCTGCTAAACTATAAAAATGTACACTTTTTGTAAGACCGAAGCTTTAATTTAAAATTACACATATTTATTATTGAAGTTTGTAATTGTTTAATAATGTAATGGTAATCCAACGTGGGTTAACAAATTTACAAATATGGTGTGTATTGAAATGTGAAATTTTAAATCTTAGTTATGCGATTTTAAGGTTTACATGGTAATAAAGAATTTTGAAAGCCTTAACATAATTAATCCGGCACTAAAACACATCCTACAGTTAATTAACCTTAATGTACTATAGACTTAATAATGTAGCTTAGCCTCATAAGAATTATATATTATGTTTCGTAATTTCACCGTTTTTACATTATGTTAACCTTAATTACATTTAAGTTTTTAGGTGTAAAATGGTAGCTTTAGTAGTGATCATATTAATTTTTGAGTATTATTTACGTTTCAAGTAAAGCTATGGGTTCCATTAACAACATTATTGTGATGATTAGCATGCGATTTAGATTGATTAAATTTTGAATTATGTTTTAGATAAATAACAAATGTTAACAATATTGTAGTTTTGAATTTAATTAAATAGTATTGCTTATTATAACCACAACCTTAATTTACTTTATTGAGTAAAATTTATGTATAATATAACTTCCAATAATATGGCGTGCATAACATATTTCTAAATAAAATCTGGGTCACCTTAAAATAAAAAAATAGCTAATAGTAGAGGATGACTGAATTATTTTATAGCTGTAAAGTTATTTTGTACGTAACGTTAAACACAAAAGACACGTTGTCATTTATTCATATTAACATTTATATACATATACCTAGGTTTAATTTTATCATTTATTTTATTGTATTGGTCTAACCTGCTTTCAATTGAATGAATATCGCCTCTGCGGCTGCGCTAGAGCGGTTCAGGTATTGGACTTTCCTGCATAAGGTCCCGGATTCGAATTTCGGGTCGTGCAACAAAAGAAAATTGGGGTTTTCCAATTTTCTACTAAAAAAAACCTTGCTAGGGATTGTCGATTTGCTTGCCACCTATCATATTGTGGGACTTAGTGTCTTCGGCTAGGCTAGTCGTGAGTGCCCTGGTTGTGTCTCTGTCTACACCTTTGGGGATATGGGCGTGAAGATACTTTTAAATATGAATAAACGTAAATAAAAACGTAAAACAAAGTCATGAAAGTAGGATAAATGCGGTAGAAATGAGAGCACTACGGAAAATCTGTGGTATAACGCTCGCTGACCGCATTCGTAACAGTGAGATCCGAGAAAGAGTGGGATCGAAAGAAACTGTTGGTGTTCAAATT
>NJDD01003094.1:201535-214903 GCA_002245505.1 Calephelis nemesis
TTGTGTCTCTGTCTACACCTTTGGGGATATGGGCGTAAAGATACTTTTAAATATGAATAAGTGTATTATATAATACACTGTATACGTAGAACAAAGTCATGAAAGTAGGATAAATGCGGTCGAAATGAGAGCACTACGGAAAATCTGTGGTATAACGCTCGCTGACCGCATTCGTAACAGTGAGATCCGAGAAAGAGTGGGATCGAAAGAAACTGTTGGTGTTCAAATTCGAAAGGGCATGCTCTGCTGGTTCGGTCATGTGGAAAGAATGACAGATGAAAGATTGACAAAGCAGATATACAATGCGAATGTGGATGGATGTAGGTACCCGGGGAGACCGAGCCTGACATTTCACGATCAGATCAGTCGGATATTATTATCCGAGGGTGGTGTCAAGAGTCTCCGAAACCGGCGTGTTTGTATGAAAAGGGTAATGAATATGAAGGAAGCAAGACAGGTTTGTCAGGATCGTGAGGTCTGGTCCTCGATACTCTCTGCCTACCCCGTAAGGGACTTGGCGTGAAGATATGTATGTATGTATATACGTAGAATAACTTGTTAAAAATATTTGTGAAAAATTTACGAATATTTCGCGACCAAAGTTTTTTTTAATGTTGTAGAAAATTAAAAAGTATCAATAATTGCCTATTTTGTTACACAATCTCATCACGATTGCGACAGGGTCCATTGAGTTCGAGCGTAGGTGTAGGCAAGTTGTTGTAAAATTGTATTTAAATCATAGGAAAATAATCCTTATCTTATCAAGTGATTGTTAAAAAATCGCGTAAAATAATATTCAATTCGCATTCTAAGAAGTTCCGGTATGAATATATAAAACGGCACCTAATAATTGGTTTTGATAAGTTGAATTACTGTTAGCAATTAAGCTATTGTCTATTAAATTTCATACGCGATTTCGCTTGATAGAAATTTTAGTACAAACCAATATGGCGTGGACAATAATCATAAAAATGTATATATTGTTGTTATTTCCATGTAAGTATTAATTTTAAACTAGGTGTATCCTGTGGGTTTTCTCGTATCACAATATTAAGCTTTATCGCACGAAAATGTTGGAATGTTGAGATAAAAAGTAGTCTAGATTTGTATTATCTATTTATTTTCCAAAAGGTTTCATTTCGATATGAAAACGGAAAAGGTCTATATGTTTATTTCATAAAACAATAATAAACTTATGTTGCAGCTGTACTTAAAATATTCTTTAAAAGTGAAATTCCAAACAAGGATTACCAAAATTTTGTTTATTTCTCTGTTCACTTTTCACGTAAAAACTATTGCACGAAATTTTACCCAATTTTATATAGAAAGTATCTTATAGCTCTGGTCAACATTTCAGATATATTTTACTCTTTTTTTCCATCACCAACCGCGGAAAAGTCACTTCAACGTCCGTGCAAAGTAGCGTGTAAGAGCTAGTTATATTATATAAAAATGTATTGTATGTAAATATACACAGTGCTTTGAAATTTACATTAGTAGTAATATAGTTCCAACATATAGGTAATCAATAAGTATTTCTTTATTTCATGTTATTTCTTTAATTTGTCACAAATATGACAAAGTCGAAAAAAAAAACGGAAAAATTGAAAAAGTATTGTCAAAATATGCTAATTATTTTACATGTAATTGACTTACTAAATTCTGTACATGTATTTAGCAGTTTGTAGACATCTCTTTCCATGTATTACTTTCATAATACACGATAAATAATTTCATTTTGAGTTTTGACATTCAAGGAATCTTGTTCTTTGGATAGACAAGAGTGAGGAGTTAGTCAGATTTAATGGCAGAGTTCGGCGACGACGTACCCAAATAGGCACCACTGTTACTGCTATTATCTTTTTCAGGTACCATTCTCATCAAAGCCATAATGATTTTTAATGTCTATTAAGTTTTTATTAGAATCGTAAATCCATTTGCTTGTTTGTCTAAACTCGAAATTTCAAATTAACAAACCTTGTATTTAAAATATATATATACTCTCTGCCTACCCCGTAAGGGACTTGGCGTGAAGATATGTATGTATGTATGTATATTTAAAATGATTAGATCAATGGTATCCACCCACGACTCTTGGGTATATTCCATCATTATAAGTATCTAGTTTCTTATCTGCATTCTTTTTGGTTAGAAAAGTTTCACACCAACTTTCACCCCACCCCATTGGGAGTTTGAGGATTGAATTTTTAAAAAAGTAGCCTAAATTTGAACTCGGGTCTTAACGGTCCAGCGGTTTAGCTAACAGACGAACAGATAGATAGACTTCCGTATTTATGGGTAAAATCACTGACACAGACACTGGCATATTTTCACAGCTTAAATTATTGGGTTGGCTGGAAGAAGTTTCTGTAATTGGAGATAAGCTCGCCCTTTATGCACTTTCACTTCACCTGTATTTTGTATATTTTGCTTTTGCTATAAAATATATATTAAACTAGATGTCCCGGCGAGCTTCGTCTCACTCGTTCAGTGTGGAAAAAAAATAAAGTTTTATTTTTCCCATTTTCCCTGCGACGTTCCCGGTTTCCTTCTCCTGATAATAACTAACACAATAATAAAAGAATTAACCAAATCGGTCCAGTCGTTCGGAAGTTATGCGCTTACCAATCCATTTAGCGATTAATTTTTATATCATAGATAAATATAACTTCCTTTTTTTTTCGAAGTCGATTAAAACCTAAAATAGTATAGTACTGTGTATATGATTGTTATGGCTCATAGTCATTAGGATTTAATCCATGATTTGTATCACGATTCACGATACAAAACCCATCACTAGTTCACCTGCAGCCACCCGAAGCGTGAGTGTCTAACGGTATGGTACGTGGGAACTGAATTACCATTCCACTTTGTGGTAACATGGAACCCGACCCCATATCCAACAATTGATATGAAAGACATTTTCATAAACCTTTCACATTTATACTAGAATTTGTGTGGTAATAATTGCCTGATGTTTTATTGACTCCGACGGAAAAAAATAGGTGTAAGGCTGTCTCTGTATGTGTTTGTCTGTGGTATCATAGCTCCTAAACTAAAGGATTTGTTTGGATGCGATTTTTTTTAAAACTGAAGTGAGCTATTTACAGACAGGTTTTGTGGCAGGTTATCGATTTTTTATAGTTCTATGTTTATTATGAAAAACGAACAATAAGGCGGCTCTTCTGACTTTAAGACAGTAACCGACTTTTGACGCCATAGATCTGGTGCGTCCATATCTTATAGCTGGGATCTAAGCAAAACCTACAAGTCTACTACCCAACCTCGTAGCTACAGAACACGACAATAGCGAGCACGGACGCTATGGAAACACGAATAGGTAACGTGGTGGTATCTATCCAGTATGGTAAAACACTTTGTAATATAGGCATATTGCAACACCTCAAGACCAAAAAAAAAATGTATATACCTAGTCAATTTTTAAAAAATGTAACCTATTGTAATTATCCCATACAAGAATATCGAATATTCCCGATTCCGAAGAGCTGTTTTTTTTTTAATTTGAAATATTTTTCAAATTTATCAAGTTCGGGAAAAGTTTTAGAGTTAAAATATTAACACATATATTTTTTACATTTTGTAGCTCTTTAATCTACTTACATGGAGCTAGAGTCATATTTCTCCACGTAATTCTACACGGTGGAGTGACAGGATTTTCTAAGGATTT
The DNA here is from genome assembly GCA_002245505.1 of Calephelis nemesis. Lineage (NCBI taxonomy): Eukaryota > Metazoa > Arthropoda > Insecta > Lepidoptera > Riodinidae > Calephelis > Calephelis nemesis. Next base: position 205,224 of record NJDD01003094.1, read on the forward strand.
AGCTGTAGACGAGTTCATATAAAACTCTTTTCTGTAGATTTTGCTTTCTACATATTGACAAAAAATATAATATATCAAAAATTTAATCCCAAGTCCTTAATGTTTTAACGTCAAAGAAACATTCAAAGTTTTTTTAGATTAGATGCATTTGACCTTCCTGCCTTGAAGATAAAAGCCGATTTTATATCAAAAACTTAATCCCAATTTTTCAATGTTATATTTTCAAAGAAACCTCTTCAGTCTTTTACTTTTTTACTTGTGTTCTTATGGTTTTCTTATGCTTACGTTTAGAAAATCTATCAACTAAATCTCATAATGTTTAATCTCCAAATAAAATTTAAATCTGTCTCAGATTAGGTATTTTTTCGCTTTAATTTCATAACTTCCTTGTCCCAACTTTAAGAAATATCATTTAATCCATGTTTTATCTTCAAAGAAAAATCGTAAGCCTTTCCTTATCTGTTTTGGGTCATTCTACTCTTGCGATTGGAAATCTTTGATCTCAGATTCACCTCGATATCAATTAGCACCAAAAACATTCAAACAAACTTCGAATAAGTTATTTTGAAAGCGTATTTACTTAATCCGATCCAATGACGGAAATAGTTTATTTCTACATGTAGGCGTCAAGATTAATAGCCTATAAATATGTCGAACCAATATAGGGAAGTAGTTTGATGATATTTCGCTCTTATCGAATCGATGGAAAGCGGTGCGTTTGTTAGGATTACGGAAAATTTAAAATAGATATATGACTTTTGTCGCCTCTGTGGTCTAGCGGTTCAGTTGTTGGACTTGTCTACATCAGGTCCCGGGTTCGAATCCCGGGCCCGGCAAGAAAAAAAATGTTTTTTTAAGAAAGAAAGAAAGAAGAAAGAAAAGAAAAAATATTTATTTGCGGAATATGAGTGTTACAAATATGTTACAAAATTATTTAGGTGTTTCTACATATTCTACCAACTTTTGGTGTGCAAATATTATCAATTTTCTAATGAAATGAAAAAAATTTGCTCGGGATTGGATATTGGGTCCATATCGATAGCGATCGTTGGCGATAGGCTTGTCACCTATCACATGGTGGGACTTACTGTGTTCGGTTTGTCGTGGGTGCACTGGTTGTACCTCTTCCGGGATATGGGCGTGAAGGTGCTTACTTACTTTACTTTTGTTTTCTTGAAATGTTTCCGAATAATAACTTGCAATGATAAGTTGTAAATCTAGCAATATTTTTTGTTTTATTGTTTTTTTGTATTACATACAGACGTATAGTTTCAAGACTATTACTGTAGCAAAAATGTTAATTTTACGTAATAGTACTTTTCCGTGTTTCTTTTCTCGTCTGCTAGCAATTGCTTACCTACTGTAGCACTAAAAAGCAGCTCGAAAGTAAATATTGTTCTTTTATTTACCATCCACATCGTGACCTATACTAGGTGGTTAAATTTTTTAGACAAGTTGTCTGATATAACCGCCATACTATGTTGCCATATTATCGACCATACAAGTCGCTGTCGTTTTCCAGTTTGTAGGGTAAGAAGGAATAGAAGAAATGTTCGAGGAATCAATAATTTACTCATACAATTTCAGGTTGACAGCGTGTATTTTTTACCATCAGGAAATCTATTTGCGTTTTTCCTTAAAATGCCAGCAGAAATATAAAACAATAATAAAATATTTATTCATTGCTTTATTGTACAAGAAACAGTAATAAATTAATCAAAGCCAAAACACAGAGAATGCTTAAAATAAATGTTTAATTAATATATAATGTACAATACAAAATTTACGATACGAAACAAAATTTATTAATTTATTAACAAAAAAAAAAAAATTTTAAAGAGGTGAAAACAGGAAAAAAAATGTTTATTTTTCATACAGTTTAACATTACATAGTATTATTTATATTACATTACAGTTTAGTATTGTCAGTTAATCAGTTACTTTAAAAAATAGAACTGACATTAGTTTCATTCCATTCAATTATTTATTAACGAGGATTTTTTTTCGATGATGATTAGGAGTGGTTTTTTTCATTGAGGATTATAAAATTTTTACGCGTTTGGTATTGTCTATGCTGTCACAAAAAATACTGAAGAAAGCACAAATGTTTCTCAAAATGAGAATAATGCTTTCACTTTAACATAAAATGTAATAAGCAATAATCGACAATTTACTAGTGGATTTTACAACACTATAAGTTTTAATGGCTCTGTTACCAACGGGTGAATAGTAAAAAAGGCAGAATTGAAAGGCGGCCATTGCTCATGCAACTCTCGTAAGAGTTTATAGTTAGGAAATTTTACCACCATTGTTTTCACGTATATTTCGAGAGTTTGACACGAGTTGTATTGTAGAGATGTGACGACCCCATCATCCACTGGCAACACAATTTGTAATGTTGTGGCGACATCCATAAGTGAATTTGTTACCAGCATCGAAAAGTAGTAAAGTGTAAGTGTAAACGGTAATATTTGTTAACTATTATATAAGTACATACACATGATATCGATCATGGAGGGATTAACGTTCCCACCTAACACCACCAACCAACCTAGAGGATTAAGTTCGATTTCCGACGGGTGCAACATTGTGTGACAAACATCTAGATGTCTGTATTTCAAAGACAGAGTGTATTTATTTAATTTTTTGGTAATTTATATTATTTGAGTATTTTTAAATATATTAGTATATGTAGTTGACTAATACCCATAAACGACCACTAACATTATAAATGAGAATGTGTGTTTCTTTGTTATACTTTCACGTGAAAACTACATAACCAATCATCATAAAATTTAGTTAACATATTCTTCACTTAGACGCGAGCGTATCCGCAGGTAAAAGCTAGTTATTTAAATATATAAATTAATAAAATAAATAACATAAAAGTTTTGGTCAATCACAATAAATATATCTGCTTGCAGGTGTACTGATATAAAGAGCACTTTAACTGCTTGAAAATACCATATCTATATATTATTTAAATTCGATTTTCAAGAGTGTAAAATACTGTCAAATAAAATAAAATTTCCCCGTGTTGGTCCGGGCTTCTTTGTAGAATAGACCATCTGTCTTCCTTGCCAGGCAGCTCGTAAAAGGCGAGCATAGGCTCACCGTCACTAACGCCGTGACATCTGACTAGGTGGGAGAGTTTAGCAGTTACTCGCCCGGATTGGTACCACCGCCTTACCTATTTCTGCCGCCATAACGTCATGACGTGTTCCGGTTTGAAGGGTAAGGTAGCCAGTAAACTTACTTTTGCTCGAGGCCTAATATACCGGCCTCAGGTTGGCGTGCGTTGCCAATTACCACCTTTGGAGTCTTTAGGCGGCGTGAATTTCTTAACATCAGGAAATCCGTCTGCTTGTTTGCCTTCTAATATCATAAAAAAAAAGTATTAGTATAGTCGACTTATACCCATAACATTAAATAAAAAAATATGTGTTTCTGTGTTACACTTTCATATAAAAGCTACGTAACTAATCATCATAAAACTTTTCCACATTTTCTTCACTTAAACGCGAGCGTAGCCGCCTTTAAAAGCTATTTCTTTAATAAATCACAAAAATCACATCTGCTTGCAGGTGTACTGATACAAAGATTACTTTAACTGCTTAAAAAACCATAACAATATATTATTTAAATTCGATTTTCAAGAGTGTAAAATACTGACAACTACTATAAGTTTCGAAATCGATCTTAAACCAGTCATAAAAAGTGCATTAAGTGATCTAACGAGTATGTGTCATACAGATAGTTGGTGATTGATCTACACTTTCATACTTAACACCTCTTAATATAGCAGTATAAGGAATACTCTTACGAATTACGCATTTCGGTATATGGCAGTAAGAACTATTTTCAAGTCAAAGTAATTATATGAGGGTGAAACTGATCCATTAACATAGATTTCTATATAGAGTACTTAACCCGTAGCTTTTTTTTAATGTTATAGGAAGGCAAACAAGCAGACGGATTTCCTGATGGTAAGAAATGCACGCCGCCTAGAGACACTAAAGGTGGTAATATTGCGTTGCCAACCTAAGTTCAGGATGTGAGGCCTCGAGCAAAAGTAAGTTTACCGGCTACCTTATCTTCCGAACCGGAACACGTCGTGACGTTATGGCGGCAGGAATAGGTAAGGCGGTGGTACCAATCCGGGCGAGTCGCTGCGAAACTCTACCACCTAGTCAGATGTCATGGTGTTAGGGACTTAGCCTAGAGCTCGCCTATTACGAGCTGCCTGGAAAGGAAGGCAGACGGTCTTCTACAAAGGAGCCCGGACCAACACGGGGAAAAACTTAGCCCGCAGCATTGACTTTATATTACACTAGCGGCCCGCCCCGGCTTCGCACGGGTGTAAAATGTACATATAAACCTTCCCCTTTAATCACTTTATCTATTAAAAAGACCGCATCAAAATCCGTAACGCAGTTTGAAAAATTTAAGCATGCAAAGGGATATAGGGACAGAGGAAGTGACTTTGTTTGATACTATGTAGAGATAACTCGCCGAACCCGATGAGATATGAAGTTAAAACTAGCTTAGATCCTTCTTCAAAGACTAATCCGATTCTATGCCAAGATTCGTTAAAATTGGATCAATTTTGATCTAAAAACACCCACATTTACATTGACGAAATCGTATATGTTTTTGAGGTCAAAAAGACTTAACCGAATTCAATCAATTCTATCACTAACGTTGTTTAGAATTTGGAGAAAAGTGTAGGCTTCTTTTCGTATCGAAATCTCCGCAGACTCTTATGGAGAGATTTTTTACATGCAATAGGAGGTTAAACGAGCAAGTGGGTCATCTGATAGAAAGTGATCACTGCCACCCACAGATATCCGCAACACCAGGAGTATCATAGATGCGTTGCCGACCTGTAAGGACTGAGTATGCTCTTTCCTTGAAGGTTCCTTAGTCACATTGGTTTGGAAATACCGCCCTCGGTAACTGATTCCACAAATGTATTATGCGGGGTAAGAAATGCGGAATCGCACAGTTGTAGATCAGTGATCACCATGCATAAAGATGAGATACTTTAAACTCTAACGCGCTATAAGAAGGTGGAAATCAGCGGCTGGAATCGAAGCAAACAACTCCTCAGAGCATTCCCCGTGATAGATAACTAATTCAAAGTGAGTTAGAGCTAGTACTAATATATATATTTATACGTGATGCCAAAACTTTGACCTCCTTTTTAAGAAAATTGCGCCCACGCAGGAGCATAAAATTTGGCACACTTATAGTTTATGTGTAGGAAAAGTGCTTTTTCAGTAATAATACTTATAAAGTACATTAAATCAATTAATAAAACATTACACACACTACAATGCATTTGACACACACAAACAAATATATTGATGATAACGATAAAAGATCACAGATGGCGCACTAAAAAGTTTAGAAACAATGTAGTTGGTCTTGAAAAAATTAATAAAAATTATCAACAAGATATTAAAATTTATTATGGTCGAATTTCCACCAATGGGCGACTACTAGTACATTGAAATAAATAAAAGTACAGTTGGTAAGTTACCATTAGAATAAATTATTTCTTAAAGCACCATCCATGCTACTTTTATATTCCGAGCAACAAACCTTATCAGCGTATTATAATTTCAATGTTCCGCGGTCGTTAACCCCATGCGGGCTAGATAAGGTAAGTATACAATCCAATTTGGAGTAGTTCATTGTAACGTGTTACAAAAAATTATAATAACCGAGATTATTTCATTTTATTTTTGAAATGGAAACTTCCTTAGCGGCGTTGCACATTTTTTTGGAATGGGTAGAAACTTCTAAACTCGCGCCTGGACACGGACCTGAAATTTCGTAAGACGAAAATTCGTAAGATGGCGCAGGGCGCTTGCGCGAATGTTCGTGTTGTCATGTTTGTGCACGATAGCGCAATAAATGAATATTGTATTCTACCACATAAATGATACTCCTTTCATACTGATAAATAAAGCAATTCATGCAAAATTATTCCCTAACCATTCCAATATGTCAAAAATGCACAACGTTAACATTCAAGTTTTCACTCTCCAGTTTCTACCGGCACTCCCGGAGTGTAACCCGTTTTTTATTACAAAAGACAGCGTATAAACACACGACTCTGCTGATGGTAAGAAGTAAAGTCTAAAGCCACCACAGATGTTGTGGTTCCTGTCATGTAGCCGGGGTTTTAGGCTAATTTTGCAAATCTACAGGTTACACTAACGTCCGGATTGGAACATGACAATGTCATTATGGCGACAGGAATAGATAAGGCAGTGGATCCCTACTCGTGCAAGTAAAGTACCAGTAGTTCCAGTCCAGTAGTATCTTCTACCAGTAGTAGTGTTGTTTGACCTTTGCTCGTCTCTTACGAGCTGCCAGGTAGGGCAGTAGACGGTCCTTTATACGCAGAGGAGCTGGAACAAAGCGGGGGACGAAAAAAACTTGTTGTTTTTTGCACATTTAGTCATCGAAACACACTTTAAACATCGATAGAGGTCGATTTTTGGAAAAAAGAGGGCATCTGTTTGAACATGGATTTTTAGCTGTATGCATACCTGATTGGTTTAGCGGTGTATCCGTGAAAACGTAACTGGCGGACAGACAGACTTTCGTGTTTATATTATTGGTGTGTATACTTCAGTAATTCTTTGAGCTTAGATAAGAGACTATTTATTATTAACCCTTGTTTATTATGTTCCTCGTGTTAATTCGGGTCTTCTTTGTAGAATGAATTATCTGCGTATCTGCCAGGCAGCACATTGAAGACGTACATAGGTAAAATGGGTCATCATTATCTAGACCACTGGTAGAAGAGCACTGTGCAGCAACTTTCCAAGTAAAGATCAACCATCTCACCATATGAAAGTACAGTGAAGTGCTATTTTCCGGTCTAGAATGTAAGATAGCAGTTAACTTGCATATCAGGCTTCACGTACTGGCCACAGGACAATGACGCTCCTATTACTTCTATAATGTCTGTGGTTTCTACAGGTAACGTTTATCTCTTACTATCAATTGAGTGTGCTTGTCCACTGTCTTGTTCCACAAGAAAAATGTTTTTTATTGAACTTTGATTTGATATTTTTACTTATTAGAGACCTATTAAACAAGCCCAAGCATGATAAGACAAATGTTAGGAATTTTAGGAGTTCCTATGGTTCCTTCCGGGTTCTATCGTTAGATCAGGCCCATATCATGATTAAAATAATTTTGCGTTGTCATCCCATTCAATCAAATCCAATGGGCAAAGCTCCAATCAGTGATTGAAAAGTGGATCAAATTCAACTTGCAAGATTCCGAACGACACACAAACTACTTTGCAAGTTATACTTTTAAAGTTAAAAATAGTTGTAATACAATACTAAACATAGAATAAAACCTAAAAATTCAGTAACGTCCTACAAAAACTTCATGTAATATGGCTAAGAAATATCTCGATAACGTCAACGACAATAAAATCCGTATCGAAATCGGTCCACTCGATTGCAAGTTATGATGCCACAAATACGTACTCACAGACACGTCAAACTTATGACATCTACCTTGTTTTTCCAGGGGTAAAATATGGATGTCAATATGGTTTTAGTATAGACTTTTAACAAAGACCAAACAAAAAGATGAATCTATTCTTGTTTGCTAAAGAAGAGCCTTGTGCTTAATTTGGACACAGACCACTACAGACGAGCGACAGTTTCCCAACGATTTAAAGTAATACGCCCGTCGCTGTATTGCGGAATGAGAAGTAAAATGTAATAAATTTAACAAAACATATAGTTTTGAGACACGTTTTTTTTTTGTGAGGCGTATTCCCAAGAGTAGACTAAATAAGTACATACTCATCAAGACGCATCAAATAAGCCCCAACATGATAGGATGATGATAATAAATACCTTTCTTCTTCATCATCATAATTTGCAGCATTACGACTAAAAAACTTTGGTGCTAGTATTTAATGGATATGTTTACACCTGTAAGCTTTACCTTTCATTTTGCGTATGTAGTTCACATAATATACGCCTGAATAGCACATGGCTGAAACGTCTGCGAAAACCCTGGGATGAGTAGAGACCACAGCACATGCTGCTGACGCACGCTGATCCATCGCATGTGGTGGTCAATATGTCATTTAATTGCGTTTACTAAATAAAATAGTTGGAGGCGTAAAACTAACGCACGTATTAAGTATTGGACTCGCGCAAAAGTCTAGGTATAGCCAATCACAATCTGAAATCAATTACCGTTATAATAAGTATAAGAAACTTCACAACTTAGAAACTTTTGAGAAAATAGCATAATTCTTCTTGAAAGGTCAATGTTGCAGCTCTAGCAGTGTTGCAGATGTTTGAGGGATGCGATTGCTTAGCATCAAGTAAACCGCTGGGTCGTTTGCCCTTTCCATAAAAAAAAACCATTTGTCGCAAAAGACCACTCGTCATGCGTCTGTCGCTAGTCTACAAAGTGCCTTACACTTAGCAAAGACGACATCAAACCGCTAGTTTTCAATGGCACGTAAATCACTCAATATCAAGCTTTTAACCTTCAAGTTATGCAGATTGGACTATTATTGCCATTTACGATATTTTAACGACTCAAGAGTGTAATGCGGTAAATATCTACAATAGGATACAGTTAATAACCGGCTCCAAAAAGAGAGATCAATCCTATCCGTATTATATTGTATGCTTTTTACTCCACTGCTTTGCCAATAACGGATAGATTTTGATGGTTCTATTACCTGGATTTTAAGGCAGACGCATATAAACTTAATCAAAATGTAAATAGTGAAAAAACATTTTATAACTCATCAAAATTTACCTAGACGACATAGCAATGAAATCGAAGTCGGTTTTTGCAGTTTTATTGCGTTTCAATTACAAGTATTGCAGCCGATATGTTCATGATTTTGTTTAAGAATTACATGATTTAGATCATATTTTAAAAAAGGAATGAAATTCGCCTGTTTTTTTTTTCTGTTTTAACAGGTTTTCTGTAAAGTCGGTTTTACGGGCGAAGATTTTACGTGACAACGTCTTTTTCTCGGTAGAATATTTATTGATATGAATATTATTAAAGAGTGGAAGAGAGACGCAAGGCATTCGCCGCTCCGGCGGGCCTCTCTCTCGTTCGTTGACTCATCGTAACGTTACCGGGCGTTACACTTTTTCATGAGTGACTCCGAGCCGCAACCTAATTTAAGACGTTGTCACGTCAATAACTTGCTTACACTACAGGTGTAAGTTAACGTTACTAATATATACAGGACTATATTTAATAAACCCGGACCTGGAAATAGAGATATCTTCATCATGAGTCAGTAATCGAACCCGAGTCATGCGGGTATTCGGTGTTGTTAGGTGAGTATGTTAATCCTTTGCCCAACGCGGTGTTCAATCAATAGATACAAATTATTTATAGTTGACGAACGGACTTAAGGAATATAGTTGAATGTAGCTATTTTGAGTGTAGCTATTTGAAATCATTATTAGGTTTCTTGATATTATGTTAGCTGAAGTGCCATAAACGGAAGTACCGATCCAGATCGGAAGTCCAGACTTCCCCCTGTTGGTCCGGGTCCCCAAAGTAGAATATACCATTTGCCTTTTCGCCAGGCAGCCCATAAGAGGCGAGCACGGTTTAATGTATAGGTCAGTGCCAACAAAACGACTGGCGGTAAA